>LNAC01000203.1:341413-355540 GCA_002007465.1 Ailurus styani
CCCGTCTTGTGTTCCCTATCTCACTGTCTCTCTCTCTCTCTCTCTGTCAAATAAGTAAATAAAATCTTTAAAAAAAGAAAATTATGAACCCTCTGAGTCACCGATAAAAACTGCTGGAAGAAAAAATTTTTTTAATTTAAATTTTCAGCAATGTTTTAAATTTTTTAAAATTTTCCAGCAATTTCAAAGTCAGTCAGTCAAGGAAGATTCAAGGAATCAGAGGTTGCAAAGGGCATCTGAAGTCTCATGCCTGAAACTTGCTCTCCGTAGGGTAGGGCCGAATGCAGCTATAGATCAATAAGTCTCAAGTGTTGCAGGGGCCCTGGAGAAGCCAATGAATGAGAAAGTGCATGGTTCCCTTTGTGGACTACCTGTGCAAAGCTGAATAGTTCATGGAGCCAGCCCAACAGTGTTCGCATGGTTTTCCATACAAGGTCGAGAAAAGAGCTTCTAAGAGCCAACAAACAAACAGCTAGAAACAACCTAAATGTTTATCAGTAGGGAGCAATCAAATAAATCATCATGCCCCATACAACGGAATACTGTACAAGAGGCCTGCATGTGCCTGGCAGGGAAAGTTCTGAGACATCTGTGATAGCAAAGAAGAGCTGGCTGCAGAGCACTATGAAGAATGTGTCCTTGGGCACCTGGGTGGCTCAGTGGGTTAAAGCCTCTGCCTTCGGCTCAGGTCATGATCTCAGGGTCCTGGGATCGAGGCCCGCATCGGGCTCTCTGCTCAGCAGGGAGCCTGCTTCCTCCTCTCTCTGCCTACTTGTGATCTCTCTCTCTCTGTATCAAATAAATAAATAAAATCTTTAAAAAAAAAAAAATGTGTCCTTGCTGGCAGTTTGAGCTACAAAAGTGCCCGTGCAAGCGAAGGCCTGTGACAGAGACCAGGGCACACACCCCAGGCTGTGACCACGGTTGCCCCTTGGGGACGGAACGGAAGAAGAAACAGGTGAAGGGATCTGAACATCTTTTGCATATTTATTTTTTTTAAGATTTTTTTTTTTTTAATTTGAGAGAGAGAACATGCATGTCGGGGCTAGGCAGAGGGGGAAGGAGAGGAAGAGGGAAAGAATGCCAAGCAGACTCTGTGCTGAGCGTGGAACCCAAGTGCAGGGTTTGATCCCACAATCCTGAGATCATGACCTGAGTGGAAACCAAAAGCTGGATGCTCAATCAACTGAGCCACCCAGGCGCCCTATGCATATTTATTTTAAAAGGCAAAATTTAAAAAAAATAGAATTCAGCACATATGACTACCTCAGAGTTTCCTGTAAAATTTTATAGTGACGAAATAAATAAACAGACTTTGAAAAGTTGTGCACAAATTTTAGGTGTAAAGTATTTTTGTTGCTGAAAAAGAGGAGGTGTTTGTTATCTGAATTTTCAGCCTTCTAACATCTTTAAATCAAGTATACGCCCCTCCATTGGCAGATTTCACATACGTCTCTACACAAGTGTATCACAGGAAACTGGTTCTTTGCACCAGAGTGTTTAAATGGTCAAAAGGGATGAGAAGAAGAGCAATAGTTTAGCAGTACATGTGGGAGCTTTCAGGAACAGGAAAAAAGAGAGCTTACCAGTTTGGTTTATTTCAATCCGAGAACCATTAGTTATTTTGTCCAACAGCCTTATGAAGCTGGCTTCAAAGTCTGTGGGGACAAGAGAAGACAGACTGGCTTCAGGTCAGGTCACCACTTCCAGAGCACACGTGTCATCCAGGAGCTGCGGTGGAAGGTACGTGACTCCTGCGTTGCGCCCAGGTTCTCGTCAGCACGGGTGGGACCACAGGTGAGGGAACTAGAGCAGCTGAAAAGCACTGGCTGGCACACACATGTTTGGCGGAACCATGAGAAAGAATTCAGCAGTCATATTCCACCACAAACAGCAATTCCTCCAGCAAACTAACGGGGTATTAATTTCAGCAGCCTAACACTCTTAAAAACCTGCTCTTCTGACCTCAGGGGTGCGTGCCAAGTAAGGGAGAAACAGCAGCAAGTGGGGAAGCATTTTAAAGTCAATTTCTTATTTGTTCCAGGATAGCTGAGAGGGCAGATGAGATCGCGGGTCACTCCTCAGTCTCAGAAGCAGTAAGAGGTCACTGTCTCCCCCACTCAACTCTGTCCCTTCTCCCTCCGGCCGCCTTACTCACCTAGAGCTACCTGACCAGTTCAGTCTTTAATTTCATTACAAAGGTGCTTGAATGTACAGGATCATTAACACCTTCTTTTTAACACATGAAAACGGACTGGAAGAAAAAACACTACATGTTAATGAGCGGACTTCTCTTCACGGTAGGACTTTATATGAATTTAGTTTTCTTTTAAATTCTCATGTATAAATTTCCTTCAATTCCTTTTATAGGCAGATTGTTATCCCAAACATAAAAGCTGGTCATTATTTAGAAGGAGAGTGGGTAGAAAGGGAGGAAGTGGATTTTAAATGTAAGCTATGAGAGGAGGAAGGGAGGAGACTCGGGCAGGAGAATGTGACCTGTGGCCTTCCCCTGAGTGGATCTCACACACACGCTCACACACAGACACTCACATTCACCCCCTCAGGCCCGCAAACAAGGGCAGGAAGACCAGCTGTCCCGCAGCAAAGGCGCTGTGACCACCTGGCGACTTAGGCAGTCCCCACCCGCGTAATGAACCAGCAGGATGCTCCGTGGGCAGCCCGCAGCAGTCCCCCGAGCTGATCCCAGAGGGCGAGCACGTCAACCAAGCAAAGCTCATGCACGCGTTCCATTACTGAGCGCTGCCGCACAACTCCTGTCACGGTAGCTGCTGCCACCTGCCCGGAGAGCACTGGGCTTGAAGTCAGAGAAAACCCGGTAAGTCCGAAGCAAGTTAGAGTGGCTACTTTCAGCAGGTGCGCCGTCATGCTTCCCGCACAGCCATTCTCTCACCGAAGCCTCAAAGCCCCAAGGCAGGGAGTGCCGTTCCCATTCTCTAGAAGGCTGAGGCCTGAGAATGACACTAACACGCGACAGAGCTGGGAGGTCGAGGCCAAGTCCGCGCTCCTAACCACACCGCGACGCCAGTCTGCCCAACTCCGTTTAATCCCCCAGAGTCAACCACCTCCTCTAGAAAATCACAGAACCTTTTAACTGCAGGCAGTGATCTACTGCAGGATCCTGCAGACCATTTAGTGGGTCCCCAATCAACATTTATTTTTAATGAAATTAGAACAGAATAAATGATGTCAGAGTTAACCGTACATAGGGAACAGTTCGTGAAACCTCAGTGGGTTTTACAATTACCTGCATGTGTACTTGGTTGTGCTGTTAAGTAGCATCACAAAAAAGAAAAAAAAAGTAGCATCACAAAAGTTTGAAAATAACTGAACTACAAAACTCTTTCCATGGCCTCTTGATATAGAATATTGTTTTCCAAAAAAATCAGGCATGATCCAGACCACAGTGCCACCTTCCACCTATCTTTCTAGGAAATGCAATGGGCTCTGCACAAAAAAAGGAAAACCCTCAATTTGCTCAAGCTTTTGAGGTGGCTAAAGGGAGAGAGGAACAGACATTTATGAATAAAGCCCACAATTAAACTCCAACCTTTTATAGTTTAGGAAAGAAAAAACAAAACAAAAAGAAAGCATCGTGTTAGAATTTTTTTCTCCTGCAATCCAGAGGGGCACTTAAGCATGAACACAGTTGATTAAAAATGCCCAGCAGAGGAACACAGTGGGAACAGAATAGACACATAAAGAGAACTCGAGGCCAGAACATCCCCTGGTCACAGCAAATGGGTGATTCGGAAGCAGTACTTCAAAGAGCCAACCAGAGCTAGTTCCAGAATCCTGGCAACAGTGAAGATACAGCTCCATCACGTGGTATGAAAAAGATCTCAAGTTCACCCAATGATAGTAAGACCGATGTCCCCAAACTTCACTAAGACAAGATGTGTAGGATTCCTTACCCCTTCACTTCACACATTCTCTGGGACTCTTCCTCCTCAAGACCACTCTTGGGGATAAAGAAGTTCAGATATCTAAAAACACCGGGGGGAACATACAAAACCAGGCACAATTTTACCGCATTGTTTAGGAATACATAATTGGGTCATAAAGCTATAAAGACAATCAACACAAACACTGTACTGGTCAGGAAAGTAGCTGCCAGCAGGGGCAGAGGAGGGAGTCGTGACCAGAAGAGTCCCCATAGGTGCAAGAGTGTCCTATTTCTTCACTCAGATGGGGCCACATGGGTGTTCACTTTATAGTCTTTTTTTTTTAATTTATTTATTATTTGACAGAGAGAGAGATAGCCAGAGAGAGAACACAAGCAGGGGGAGGGGCAGAGGGAGCAGCAGGCTCCCCACCAAGCAGGGAGCCCGATGTGGGGCTCGATCCCAGGACTCCGGAATCATGACCTAAGCTGAAGGCAGATGTTTAACAACTGAGCCACCCAGGCACTCCTAAAATAATTATTTAATTACATGAGGAAATGCTCATATTAAGGGAAAAAATTTAAAATGCATACAATGTGATTTTAATTTCTTTAGAGAAGTACCTAAAAAATAAGACAAATAGGAATAGAAGGGAAGTTTCTTACTGATGAAAGCATCTGGGGGGAAAAAAAAATACAGCTAACATTACACTTAGCACCAAAACACTGGACACTCTCCCCCTAAGAGAGGGAACAAGACAAGGCAATTTGCTCTCATCGCATACTTAACACGGTGCTGGAAGTTCTAGCCAGTGCGGCGAGGAGAAGGAAATACAAGGTATAAAGTTTAGAAAGAAGAAATAATACTATTCCTTTTTACAGATGACATGATTACCTACATAGAGAATCCCAAAGAATGTACAAGACGACACCTAGAGCTAACAAGTAAATTCAGCATAAACATCTTCCCAAAAATGAACTGCATTTCTATATTCTAGCATTGAATACGTGGAGATTGACATTAAAAAATACTAAACCATTGACAATTGCTAGAAAAAGTAAAATAGGGGCGCCTGGGTGGCTCAGTTGGTTAAGCGACTGCCTTCAGCTCAGGTCATGATCCTGGAGTCCCAGGATCGAGCCCCACGATCGAGCCCCACATCAGGCTCCCAGCTCCATGGGGAGTCTGCTTCTCCCTCTGACCTTCTCCCCTCTCATGCTCTCTCTCTCTCAAATAAATAAAGAAAATCTTTAAAGAAAAAAAAGAAAAAGTAAAATATTTACGTGTAAATCTAACAAAATGTTTAGAGGAATTGGATGCTGGGAACTACATAAAGCTGGTGAACGAAAGCAAAGACCTAAATAAATGGAGAAATTTACTATGTTTATGGCTTAGAAGACTCAGTAAAGATGACAATTCTCCCCAAATTGACATATAGATTTAACACAGTTCTTATCAAAATCTTAAGAAGATTTTTGTTTCGATAAAGACAAGGTTATTCTAAAATTTATATGGAAAGGCAAAGGAACCAGGACAGCTAAAACAATCACGAAAAGTAAGAATAAAGCTGGAGGTATCAGTCTACACAATTATAGGTACAGTAATCAAGTCTGTGGTACTGGCAAGGGGACAGACATATAGATTAGTGGAACCAAATAAAGGTCCCAGAAAGAGACCCACAGAAAAGTGCCCAACTGATTTTTTACAAAGGTACAAAAGCAATTCAGTGGAAGGTGGCCTTTTCAACAAATGGTGTTGGAGCAATCACACAAAAATCCAGTGTAAAACTATAAAACCTTTAGAAAAAAACATTGAAAATCTTCGAGATCTAGAACTAGGCAAAGAGATCTTAGACTCAACACCAAAAGCACAAGCCATAAAAGACAAATTTGATAAATTCTATTTCATTAAAAGTATAATGATCTTTTGCTCTGCAAAAGACCATGTTAAGAGAATGACAAGACTGGGGGTGCCTGGCTGGCTCAGTTGATAGAGCAGGTGACACTTCATCTCAGGGTCATGAGTTCAAGCCCCATGTTGGGCATGGAGCTTACTTAAAAAAGAGAAAGAAAACGAAAAGACAAGCTTTAGTGTGGGATACAGTATCAGCCATCCACAGATCTGACACGTAAGGACCAGAACACGTGAAGAATTCTCAAAACTTAAGCTTAAAGACAAACAATCCTAGTAGGCAATGAACAAAAGGTCCAAGGAGGTGGAGCTGATGGCAAATAGGCAGAGGGAAAGATGCTGGCCATCATCAGCTGTCAGGAATTCGCAAATTAAAGACAGTACAACCAGGAGGGCTAAAACTAGAAACCCTGAGCGCAGCGGCCGGATGACTCGAGGAGGAGCCCAGGAGCAGCACAAGGCACAGAGGCTGCGAGCCCAGAGGAGGCACCCCCAGCCCAGGACTGGTCCCTCGTGGAGTCCTTCCTCCAGCCTCTCAATGTGCATACCCTACTCCAACTCCTCAGACTCCTCCAGTGACTCCTCCGGTGACAGCCACCTCCTGCAGCCTGAGGGCCGTGTCCCCCAGCTGTGGCTTGTCTGCACTTCCTGTGCCCAAACTGGCCACCCTGCATGGAGGCCTGGGTCAGGCCCGGGCTGCTGTGGGCACCGTCCGCACATGGTCCCGGCCCACGGCGGTGTGGACGCCAGTGTGGCAGCTGCCCTGTATGGCCGGCAGCTCCTTGAGACATTCCAGGTATGTGAGGACTGCCACTTGGGGCACAAGTGGGCCGTGGGCTCTGTCCTCTCCTGGGGGGATAGGAAGGCACTCCTGAGTTTCCTGATCCTCCTCTGAACCCAGGCCATACTCACTGGTGTTCCGGTGGTAGTTCACCACCTGTTCCCTCTTCTTTCTGAAGGCCATCAGTGGCCTTCACATTGATAGCCTCACCCATTCCCAGCGACAACCAAGGAAATTTTAGCCCATCCCCCCAAATCTGAGAACATCAGGTTCTACAAGAAAGTGTGATCAAGATGGGACTTTTCCAACATGTGACCTCTGGTGGGGACAGGGGTGGGACAGTCATCTTGAGCTGCTGCCTCTTACCCAATAACCTCTGCGGCTCATCCAGAAACAGCCCAACAGACTCTGCAGCTGGTCGGGAGGGCCAGAGGCCAGGAGGGTGCCTCAGTGCCACCAGCTGCACAGGCTTAGCCAATTATTAAAGTGCTGATTTTAGAAGAAGTAACACATTTTAAAGCCCTAGGGGGGAAAAATAGTGACAACACCAAATGCTGGAAAGGGTGTAGAGAACCTGAATCACTTACACATTGCTGGTGGGAATATAAAATGGTAAAGCCACACTGGAAAACACTTTGGCAGTTTCCTAAGTATGCAAACTACCATACAGCCCAGCACCTATACTCCTGGGCATTTATCCCAGGAAAAGACTTATGTTACATAAAAACCTGTACACAAATGTTTACAGCAGCTTTATTCATAATGGCCAAAAAATTGGAAACAATCCAGCTGTCTTTCAACAGGTGAATGGTTAAAAAAAACTGTAATACTTTCATACCATAGAATACTGTTCAGCAATAAAAAGGAAAAAACCTGAGAAAAACTGAAATCTTCAGAAGATCATGCTGAGTGAAAAACACACTGCAAAAGGTTACTCACTATATGATTCCACTTCTATTCTTCGAATGACAAAATTACAGGAATGGAGGGACACCTGGGTGGCTCAGTTGGTTAAGCGGCTGCCTTTGGCTTGGGTCATGATATCAGGGTGCTGGGATCGATTCCCAAATCGGGCTCTCTGCTCGGTGGAGAGCCTGCTTCTCCCTCTCCCTCTGCCTGCCTCTCTGCCTACTTGTGATCTCTGTCAAATAAATAAATAAAATCTTGAAATTTTTTAAAAAACTATAGGAATGGAGAACAGATTAGTGATTGCCGAGGGTTAAGGAGTTGGTGGGGCGAGGAGGAAGACGGTGTGGCTGAGAAAGGGCAACCTGAGCAACCCTCGTGGTAATGGAAATGCTCAGTACCTTCACTCCTATCCCTGTCCATTTCCTGGCTGTGCTATTATACTACAGTTTTGCCAGATGTTCCACGGGGGGAACTGTGTGGAGTGTGGACAGGATCTCCCAGTATTATTTATTATAACTGCATGTGAACCCACAACTATCTTGAAATTAAAAGCTCACTTAAAAAAAAAAGACGACAGTACATGGTTCCATCTGGAATAGTATTTTACAGCTTCTAAGCAACAGCAGATCTGAAGGCAGACGATTGGGATTCTTGGCATTTGTCTTTCAAAGATGAGTATCTCATTTTGGGCACCCAGTAACCAACATGTGACAGCAAACTAACAGTCAACAGAGGCACAAGAGGGCAGGTTCCCAATCCACAAAACAATATTCAGTCAACTATCCTTAGTAGAGTCATCAGGCTCCCCCAGCTCTAGTTACTGATCAGTAACTCTGCGGCTCAGACCAGATGAAAACAAAATACAGGTGCATCCATGCAGTATAGTAAGAAATGTATTTGGCCTTTGTCCCCGATTCCTGGCACGGAGCTCCTAAAACCCTTGGAAGTTCCAAAATAATAGTAGGGTCCCCAAAAATTGTTCATAAGGAGCCCCTTTCGATTATAGTTGAATTTATGCTGATGAGGTGACTTCGGATGGGGCCCCTACACAACCTCAGGACGGGGCCGGTCACAAGAAACAGCAAGTCATTAGAGGGTTGGAACTTTAAGCCCTACCTGCTGACCTTGAAGGAAGGAGGCTGCGGAGATTTTTAGTCTGTGGAGATTAAAACTATTAAAACCCTATTAAAACTCTTGCACAAGGAGAGGACTTCCAGGCGGGTGAATGAACACGTGTGCGGGAAGGTTGGTACCAGCGTGCACACCCTGGTTCCGGAGGGCAGAAGCTCCTGCTTCAGGACCCTGCAGGACCTCGCCCCATATACCTCATCTGTGTTGTGTTCAGCTGTACCCTCTGTAATATCCTTTACAAGAAACTGGTGCACACAGGTGTTTCCCTGAGCTTTATGAGCCATTCTAGCAAATTATCAGACCCGAGGAGGAGATGCTGGGAACCCCCGATTTATATAACCAGTTGGTCAGAAGTACAAATGGCCTGAATTTGTGACTGGGACGTGTCCGAAGTGGAGGGCAGTCTCGTGGGGCTGAGCCCTGATCCTGTGGGATCTGCTGTCATCTCCACGTAGACAGCGTCAGAACTGAGTTCAATCTGTAGTACAGCCCGCCAAATCTCACTGAGAATTGGAGAACAGCTTTGTAGGGGCGAAAAACCCACACATCTGGTGTCCGAAGTACTGAGAGCAGAGGAGAAAGTTTTCCCTTATACTTCTCCTTCTAGAAGATGTGATTTATGAACAGCCAGATTTAGCCCCCAAACAGCACATCAGCTCACCAAAAGATATTTTCCTCTCAAAGGACCTCTACGTAGCATGTTTCCTCAACACGTTTTAAGGAATTCTTTTGATTAAAACTCCACTTACCCCGCCCTTTCCAGAATGCCATCTGCTGAAGCCATGTGCAGCACTCCCATGGCCCCACACAACTCGTCTCTCCCACTGCACAGGGGAGACAGTGAGGCTCAGTCCCGGGACAGGCTCCGGGACGTGGGCAGCAGCGGTCCCGCGTCCGAGCCGCTCAACCAGAGCTCCTGCCCAAGTCCACCTTTCCCTGGTCCCACTTTAGAGAATCATTCTCGTGGGATTCTTTCCGTGTGGACCTCACCTTACCCACAAACTGTGAACTCAACCTAACCCTGCAAGACACAGCCCTCAGGAAATCCAGAGACGGGCGCTGTGGACGGCTGCTTTCCGGAAAGACGAGGAACAGCCAAGTCCATCATGCAGTTAAATGGGAGAACAGGCCCTCAGGGCGGGAGCTGGCTGCAGCCTCCTTCCAGCTCTGTTACTCCGTGGACTTCAACTTTGCCAGCTACCTCACCTAACTATGCCCTGGGTTTCTACCTGCAGGAACACAGCAGCAAAACAAAATATTTACTTCCTCCTCACAAACAGCAAGAGTAGAATGAAACATCATTGTTTGTGTTTCTCAGAATGAAGCAAAAATGACACATGTGGTTATGTAATTAGTAAAAACCATTCCAGGACCATTTTTCTTTGGGGTTCAAAATCTTCTCATTACATACAATCGCTCTGCACTGGAAGGAGGCAGTTTTATTTAAGAGATTAGCTTGTTTGCCTAAAGTCACAGAGTTTGACCTGTGTCTCATCCCTTTCTGAATCCCTGTGCAGCTTTCTTAGTCCATACACCGCTATTCCCAACCACTAGAAATATGGGAGAAAGAAAAGAAAAGGCATAATGATTAAGTCTCACATGCCAGAGGTTTCAACATCCACACTGTTGACATTCTGGACAATAGTCTTTGTGTGAGGAAGTTGTCTGGTGCATTGCAGGATGTTTAATGGTATCCCTGGGCTCTACCCACAAGATGCCAGGAGCAGCCTCCCAGTAGTAACAACCAAAAATATCTCCAAAAACGGCCAAATTTCCCTGTGGGGAGCAAAACTGCCCTGGTTGAAAACCACTACATTATACAAAATACACACAAATATTTGGAAGACATCACCCAAAAGGAAAACTTTAGACTGAAAAGAGAGGACAAAAAGAAGCCATAATTCCCTTTAAATATGTGAAGTTTCCATATAAAAGCAGGAATCAGGGCGCCTGGGTGGCTCAGTGGGTTAAAGCCGCTGCCTTCGGCTCAGGTCATGATCCCAGGGTCCTGGGATCGAGGCCCACATCGGGCTCTCTGCTCAGCAGGGAGCCTGCTTCCTCCTCTCTCCTCTCTCTGCCTGCCTCTCTGCCTACTTGTAATCTCTCTCTCTGTGTCAAATGAATAAATAAAATCTTTAAAAAAAAAAAAAAAAAGCAGGAATCAGGGCGCCTGTGTGGCTCAGTCGTTTAAGTGTCTGCCTTCCATTCAGGTCACGATCCCGGGGTCCTGGGATCGAGTCCCGCATGGGGCTCCTTGTTCAGCAGGGTGCCTGCTTCTCCCTCTGCCAGCTCTGCCTGCTGCTTCCCCTGCCTGTGTCTCTGTCTCTTTCTCTGACAAATAAATAAAATCTTTTAAAAAAAAGTTAAAAAATTATAATAAAACCAGCTAATAACATTATTCTTAAAAGATTTATTTATTTTTTATTTGAGAGAGAGACAGTGCACAAGACAGGGAGGGGAGGACGAAAACTCCATGCTGAGCGCAGAGCCTGACTCGGGCTCAATCTCAGAACCCTGAGATCATGACCTGAGCCGAAATCAAGAGTTGGACGTTTAGCCGAATGGTCCACCCAGGCACTCCAAAACCAGCTAACGTTAATTTTCCCCACAAGCTCGGCACGGTTCTGTGCACTTTAAGTATTATTTCATGTAATCTTTACAATAACCCAACGACGTTGGTAATGTTGGCCTCAGTTTATAGATGAAAAACTGAGGCTCAGAAACATTAAAGAATTTGCCCAAGGTCCAAGAGCTAATAGAAAAGCAGAACCAAGACTCAAACCAAGGTCTAACTCTGACACCAAGCTCTTAAACACCAACCTACTACAATCACAACAAATTAAGGATTTTACCTCAACATAATAAATAAAAAACTCCTTGACTTACAAGCTATTCCTTTCACCAAGAGTGATTCTGGCAGGCACCATCGTACTGTCCAGACCAGAAGCAGACCCAAAAAGTCTTCCTTCCTAACCGCCAGGGAAGCCTCTGCCCTAACTCCACCGAGTCCCTTTTCAACGTTCAGCTCTTCCTACTTGACAGTTACTCAAGCTACTCTCTCAAGCACTTCCTGCTCAGAAAGCTCCTCCAGAAGTGGGGCAACCCGCTTCTCATGTTTACACTCCCACAAAGCCTTGCACATACTGGGGCTCAGTAACCTTTTCTGAACCACTGCCCCTGAGGCAAAAGGCCTCCACACCCCCCGCCCTCCAGAGCCCACACCAGGAGGGATGATGAAGCAGGCGCCTTCGAGAGATGCAAATTTTATACTTAAGCTGAATATTTTATTGGATGTGATCCGAGTTTTTTCCAATTCTCAGAATCTGAGTCAGGAAAGGGTCAGAAAGGGAGGGATGACTGGCAGCACAGCCCCCTGGCTACATCTTCAACCAAACTACCAAGGACTCGCTTGACTATGACCACATATCATGTATCAGGGGCTACGTGTATTTATATACATAAATATGTATATGTGTGTGTGTGTATATATACACACACCTGTATGTATATCTACGAATGCATACGTATATACACACAAATATATCTCAGTTCCGTCTTAAAGAAATTTTTTTTTAAGATTTTATTTATTTATCAGAGAGAGAGAGTTACCAAGCACAAGCAGGGGGAGCTGCAGGCAGAGGGAGAAGAAGGTTCCCTGCTGAGCAGGGAGCCCAATGCAGGACTCGATCCCAGGACTCTGGGATCATGACCCGAGCCAAAGGCAGACGCTTAACCGACTGAGCCATCCAGGTGCCCCCTCTTGAAGAAATTAAATGAACACCTACAAGATTTCTAAGGACTTGAAACCAACACAAGGAGACCTAAATCAGGAGCCTCTATTTTTTTCCCTCGGTGTATTAATAAGGTAAAGGCAAAAAAATGCTCCACGTAGTGCTCCCCGTAAAATACCAAAACAATCTGCCAACAAGCACAACCTCCCCCAAGTAGTGGAGCCTGGCATCCTTTCAGGAAAGTGCCAAGTGGCCAAGCCCTCTTGGAAGAAATGAGAGTCTGTGTGTGTGGCAGTGAAGAGATGTTCACAAACAGTGGACAGTGGGGGGCTGGCGGGGGGAAGGCATCCTTTGGAACATTAAATATTAGTCTGGAGGCCACCTGTCAAAAGACAAACACTAAATTGTATCTCACAAGCGCTAAATTTCCCACAGAAATCCCAGGTTTCCAGGCCAAAGTACTTTTATTGCTATTAAAAAAAAACAAACGACAGAAAAACCTATGCCCACTGTTCACAGAAGTAGAAGCCTGTCTTACCACATCTAGCTAATGGCAAATTCTCTACAGTAAACTGGAGGCAGAGGGGAGAGCTGGATGAGCATGCGACAGAGCAGAGCAATCAAGCAAGGGCTTTGCCCAAGCCGATTCAGAATAAGGACAGATGTTGAGAACACCTGGCAGGCACCATGCCAGGCGTCCCTCCCTGACTTCCTCAGTGTTTCTGAGAGGTAGAGAGAAGGATCAGGTACCAACACAAGCCCTTCCCGCGGTCACCAGGTATGGAGGGTCCTTCTTTCCCAACCGGCAATCTCCGTCAATGACATAGCACTTTCCCTTTATGTGCAACCCACCAGCATTCACGAGAGAGGCAGAGAGGGAACCCTCCAGAACATGCCTTCAGACGGACGATGAAATGGGCCGGCCACCTAGTCCAGAACTCGGTGCAAAAGTGAACACGGCAACAGGACCCACAAAGCTTCCAAGACCAACCACAAACTCCCTCCTTCAATTTGCAAGTAGGTCTCTCCTTATTTCCTTTGAGTGACTCTCCCAATTCGGGATAACCAGACAGGAGCTTTCAAACGCATGTGTCTTATTTCAGGCGACCGGTTGAAAGTCGGCACCATGTAACTCGATGTGTGAGTTTAGACAGGGCCTATTTTTTCATCCGGACACCTCTGTGGGGCAAAAAAGGGGGCTTGGAAACCCGCAGTTTAGCGCTTGTCACCCAACGTGACTAAAGTCAAGGCGATTAGGCCCACTTTAAAAAAAAAAAAAAAATCATCACAAAGCTTGTGTCCTGCGCACATCCCAGTGGCGGCTAAAAACACACACGGAATTCTGATTCTTTCTTTAACGCACACCCAAGGAGAGGTGTGCGGGCAGCGGAGAAATCATGGCGACAGGGACAGCCGACGTCCGCGGGGCAGCAGCTCCTGGGACGTGTCCGGGCCGGGGCATGGACCAACCGCTGGTACTGTTCTGTCCACACCTCTCTCCATCCTCTCTCTGCCCAATCGCCGCATTTCGGTCCGGCAAACCGCCTTTAGCCGCTGAGAGGCTCACAGCCTGAGCAACACGGGCTGAAGGCAGCGAGGGGGCGACGCCTGGGATTTGTTGCAACGCGGGGCGCTGGACAACGTGGAGCTGTTTACTCGCAGCGCCGCGGGGACGCCCGCGCAGCGCGCCGCCCAGCACGCCCCTCGGGCCCGACCCCGCCTCCCCCTCGGCCCCGGGCGCGCTCGGGTGTGGGGGCGA
>LNAC01000203.1:355869-391241 GCA_002007465.1 Ailurus styani
GTAGCTGAGGCAGTGCGCCTGGGTCGCCATGTGCGCGCCCTCCGCAAAGGCGCGGGCGGCCGCGGCGCGGCGACTTCGGACGGGCGCGGGGGTCGCGACCCCGGCGGCGGCGGCGACAGCGGCGGTGGTGACCTGGGCTCTCTCCCGTAGCCCCGCAGCGCCCGGCGCGTCCACGTGGTTTGGAACAGGAAGACGGAGAGACGAGACACCGGGTCAGAGGGGAGAGGGGCGGAGTCGGTAAGCCGTCTCTCCGCCTCCCCACCCGACCGGGAGCGGCTCCCGCGCCGGGTCTCGCCGCTATTGGTCCGCGCCGGATTAGGGCGGGGCCCGTGAGGCGCCGCCATTGGCTCGCGCTGGAGCTGGGCGGTGCCCGGGCCGCGCTGCCATTGGTCCGCGCTGGAGTGGGGCGGCGCTCGGGCCCCGGCAACAGCGCGCGGCGGGAGGGAGCGCGTGCGGGGGGCGGCCTGGGAGCCCAGCGCGGGAGCTCCCCTTCCCCGGCAGTGTCGGTGCGTTCTCTCCACCCGCGTGGGATCCGGGGAGGCGACGGGTTGGGGTTGGGTGCCTACTACATACATGCGCGGTACTTAGCCTCAGTACTTGCGGCAAACCCTGGATGTAGATGGTATTATCTCCCCGCCTTTTTCCTGATGGAGAAGATGCGATTAGCGCGTTATCCTGTTGCGGACTCGGTGCTGCGCGCTCAGCCGGCGCGGTCCCCTCGCTCCCAGCTGCAACCCCGCGAGGTGCTCCCATTCCCTCCTTACACGCGAGGAAAGACGCGAGGAACATTGCAGAGGTGGCCGTGGCCCCATGTATGGGGACCGGAGATTTGCGATGCAGGCCATTGCTTACTTTATTATGAGACACCGAGATTCGCCCCTTTCACATGGGTGCCTTTACGTGCACAGAGCTTCTTGCCAAGTCGGTCCTCCCATCCCGCATGCCTCAAGACGGGCAGTTGTAATAACTTCACACACACACACACACACACACACACACACACACACACACACTCTGCTTTTCCCTCTTTGCTGTCTTTTAATCCTGCATACCAGAATCTTCCCAAAGATGGAATTATGTCACTCCTCTGCTCAGAAACCTTCAGAGATGCGCTGACATCTATCAGTTGACTACAAACTTATGAATCCAATATATAATATATATTATATATATTATTATTATATAATATATTATATAATCCAATATATCCAAACATGGGTTTGCAACCGTTCTTGGATGTCACCAGATCGTGAGTTCTAGAACATTTGGGGGGTAGGCGGCAGTGACCTGTAAGGGTTGGAGCTTGAGTAAGATTAGCCAAGGTATGGGGCGCCTGGGTGGCTCAGTTGGTTGAGTGTCTGCCTTCAGTGCAGGTCATGATCCCAGGATTCTGGGACACAGTCCCGCACTGGGCTCCCTCTGCCTGCAGCTCCCCCTGCTTGTGCTCTCTTTCTCCCTGACAATAAGCAAGTAAAATCTTTTTAAAAAGGGGGGGGGGATTAACCAAGGTGGCAAGCCTTGTGTAGATAAGACTCAGTTATGGGGAACCACTGGGGAGGTCTGCATTCCCATAGGGTGACGACAGGTTATTAGCCCTGAAGGGGGGTGGATAATCCACTGATATTATTGCAATTTCCATTTGTTAAGACTGCCTTTCAGGAAATGGGCAGTGTCTCCTGATGTGAGTATTGAAAGCTCCTGGACCTCAGGGCCTCCCTTCAATCCTGCAGTGGCATGTTCCAAAGCAAGAATGGGCACCATCACGCCAGCAGTGGGTTTCTTTGTGTATCATCTCATTTTAATTACTCAGCAACCTATACTCTGTAGCAAACCCTGTGGGTGCCCTGTTCATATCCCTTAAGCTCTTATCCTCTTCAATGTAAACCTGTAAACCTGTTAATTTTCCTCCAATAGCACCTGTATGTCTTTGAGGGTTTTTCCCACTTGCATAGATTTCAGCAGATCAGAGGTGCTAAGGAATTAACGTTCCCCAGAGTCTTCAACCAATGACTGACGGGAGCCGATGTATAAATGTCCCAGCTCCTCAGCCCTTGGATGAGACAGTTCTATGACATAGATGGTACAGTGTTCCCCCAGGTTTCCCTTGAGGTTTTAAGCTCCAGCTGCCCATAGTGGTAACGTGCTTGATTAACTTTTACCAGCTTCCTTCCCTGTACACTTCTCAGCTCCCTTATGATATTTCCTGGGATTAATTCCCAGATAAACTACTTTCACTCAAATTATTGCCTCAGAGTCTTCTTCTGAGCAACCCCAAAATAAGTCCTGATTTTTAAAATTTGAGAACTGAGATTCAGAGAAAATAAATGACCTGCTTAAAGTGGCATAGCTAATAAATGACAACCAAAATAGAAACTCCATCTGTCTGTCTCTCTCCCTCTCCCACTTGTCTCCTCCCTCTCCCTCTCGCTTAAGTCCTATATCTTTGGAACCGTGAATCTCCAATAAAAGCCTGGCTATTATGAAGCTGCCAGGCCAGAGAGACCACACAGAACGTCGACTATTCTAGCTGACAGCATCAATCATAGACATGGGGGTGATGGAGCCTTCAGGTGATTCCAGTCCCCAGCCAGCCTCTGATCAGTTTCTGGAGCCACTCTGGCTAACACCATTTGGAGCACAGATAGACTGTCCTCACTGAGTCCTGCCCAGACTGCATATTCCTGAGCTAAATAAATGTTACTGTTTTAAGCTATGGGTTTGGGGGTAGCTTGTTATACAGTAACAAATAACTAAAACTACATATCCCTGAATTCCCTTCCTTGCATAACTCTAGGTTAGCAAACCACGAGAAACATCTTGCATGAGATTTGGAAGACATAAGTGAAGTCACAGCCCCATTGTTTATATCTGAAAGGTCACTGCAGGGTTCCAGGATCTCTTGCAGCTCACATACTTATCTGATGCTGATCTTGCCTATTGGGCTGGACCAATAGTTGGGCCCATAGCTGCTCCAGTTTTCACCTGATCCTGCTTTAGCAACTCCCAACTGCTGGCCCAATGTACATTTATATCCATGATGAAGGACACCATCCTCTGCTGGTCACTCACATCTTTGAGGTTGGAGACTTGCAGGTAGTGAGGACTGATGCATGTTCCAGCACATCCTACTGACTTTGGGTTTCTATCAACAGGCATAAAGACAACAGCCTCACAGACTGTGAAACCAGTCCCCACAATTATTTAAGGTCAAATCCCTATAGCAAATCTCTGGTGAGTGATTCTGCTTTTCTGGTTGACCCCTGACTGGTACAACAAGCCATTATTGAAAGCTTACTGAGAGTAAGGCTCTCTGTTAAAGGCTTTACATACATAATCTTATTTGGGCCTCACACCAATTTGCTCAAAAGTTGGATTATATGTATATAGGAGTTTATGATACAAATTCTCTCTACTTCCATTTATATTTGAAGTTGTCCATTACAAATCTTTTAATCTGTTCATACATTATTCTTTCACACTAAACAGTAAATGACATATATCTTGCCTTGTAATCACTTCTACAAATAAGGATAACATAAGATAAAGATAAAAGTATACTTGGCTCAGCAATGGGACATTGGATTTAGAGACTGGAGTAGAAATGGATTCTTCCCAATCCATAAAGTTGCTCAAGACCACATTTCACCCACTCTGCTATCTCATTATCTCCTTTATTCAAACCATAATAGTCCTAAAGGCTTTTTCTCACCTCAGCCTGAAACTAATGTTTACACTCTTCCCGTTTTAGGATTAATTTCTGTGTTCAGTGCCCTGCCTCTGGGCCCCCACAATAACCATTCACAACTACATTTTTGCATATATATCCTTTTATAACCTGTTTATGTGCAATCTCTCTGAAAGCACTTAGTGACCCAGTGAGTGCAGAAACCACATTCTACCATTTAGAGCAGAAATAGTGGGGTGCCTGGATGGTTCAGTCAGTTGGGGGTCCGACTCTTGATTCCACTCCGGTGATGACGTCAGGGTAGTGACATCAGGCCCTACATCCAGCTCCATGCCCAGCGGGGAGTCTGCTAGAGATTCTCTCCTTCTCCCTCCACCCAGGAGTTCAATAATGTGACTAGAATTAATTACTTAATCAACTAACTGAAAGATACATAGATAGCCTAAATCAATAAATTCAAAACTGTCTAAACCAGTGGTTCTCAAACCTTAGCATGCATTAGAACTGCCTGGAGGGCTTGTTAAAACATTGATCGCTAAAGAGAAAAATGAAGAGCTTTTTTCTAAGCTTAAAAACAAGACAAGGGGGACGCCTGGGTGGCTCAGTTGGTTGAGCTTCTGCCTTCTGCTCAGGTCATGATCCCAGAGTCCTGGGATCAAGTCCCACATCGGGCTCCTTGCTCAGCGGGGAGCCTGCTTCTCCCTCTGCCTCCTGCTCCCCTTGCCTGTGTTGTCTCTCTCTCTCTCTGACAAATAAATAAATAAAATTTTTTTTAAAATTAAAAAATAAAAAATAAAGAAAAAAAAAAAAGAAAAGAAGACAAGGATGTCCACTCTCAAAACTTTTATTCAATATAGTGTACTGGAACTGCTAGCCACAACAATCAGACAAGAAAGAGAAATAAAAGGCAATTGAATTGGTAAGGAAGAAGTAAAACTGTTACTATTCATGGATGATGTGACACTATATATAGAAAATCCTAAAGACTCCACCAAAAACCTATTATAAGTATTAAATGAATTCAGTTGAGTCTCTCTCTACCTACACTAATAACAAAGCCATAGAAAGAGAAATTCTAAAAATAATCCCATTTACAATTATACCTTCCCCCCCAAAAAACCTAGGAATAAACTTTACCAAGGAAGTGAAAGACCTGTACTCTGAAAACTGTAAGACATTAATAAAAGAAATTAAAGACAACATAAACAAAGGAAAGATACACTGTTCTCATGGATTAGAAGAATTAATGTTGTTAAATCTCCATATACCCAAAGCAATCTACAGATTCAATGCAATCTCTATCAAAATACCAACAGCGTTTTTCACAGCACTAGAACAAAGAATCCTAAAATTTATATGGAACCACGAAAGACCTCAAATAGCCAACAACTTTGAGAAAGAACAAAGCTGAAGGAATCACAATCCCAGATTTCAAGATACACTACAAAGCTAAAATACTTGGTGCCTGGGTGGCTCAGTCATTAGGCAGCTGCCGTCAGCTCATGATCCCAGGGTCCTGGGATCGAGTCGCACATCTGGCTCCCTGCTCGACGGGAAGCCTGCTTCTCCCTCTCTCACTCCCTCTGCTTGTGTTCCCTCTGTTGCTGTCTCTCTGTCAAATAAATAAAATCTTAAAAAAACAAATAAATAAAATCTTCAAAGCTAAAGTACTCAAAACAGTATGGTACTGGCACAAAAACAGACATGTAGATCAATGGAACAGAATAGAGAGCCCCAAAGTAAACTCATTCTTACATCGTCAATTAATCTAAAACAAAGGAAGCAAAAATATAAAAATACACAAAGGAAAAGACAGTCTCTTCAACAAATGATGTTAGGAAAACTGGACAGCTACACGCAAAAGAATGAAACGGGATCACTTTCTTACACCATATACAAAAATAAACTGAAAAAGAATTAAAGACCTAAACGTGAGACCTGAAACCATAAAACTCCTACAGGAAAACATAGGTCATAGCTTCTTGGACATTTGGCCTAAGCAACATTTTTCCAGATACGTCTCCTTAAGCAAGGGAAACAAAGGCAAAAATAAACTATTAGGACTATGCCAAAATAAAAGGATTTTGCACAGCAAAGGAAACTATCAATAAAACAAAAAGGCAACTTACTGAATGGGAGAAGATATTTGCAAATGATATATCCAATAAGGGGTTAATATTCAAAATATATAAAGCATGTACACAACTCAACACCAAAAAAAACCCCAAAAAACACCCAAACAATCCAATTAAAAAATGGCCAGAAAATCTAAATAGACATTTTCCAAAGAAGACATACAGATGGCCAACAGACACAAGAAAAGATGCTCAAAATTACTGATCACCAAGGAAGTGCAAATCAAAACCACAATGAAATACTACCTTACACCTGTCGGAATAGCTAAAATCACAAAGATAAGAAATAAGTGTTGGCGAGGATGTGGAGACAAAGGAATCCTCGAACCCTGGTGGTGGGAATGTAAATTGGTGTAAACACTTAGGGAAATAGTACGGAGGTTCTTCAAAAACCATAAAACAGAAATGCCATATGATCCAATTTACTGCTGGATATCTATCCCCCCCAAAAGCACTAATTCAAAAAGATATATGCACCCATATGTTTATTGCAGGATTATTTATTATTGTTTCAGCTATACAACAGCCAAGACATGGAAGCAACATAAATGTCCGTCAATAGATGAACAGATAATGAAGATACAGTACAGACACACAATGGACGATCACCCATAAAAAAGAATGAGATCTTGCCATTTGCAACACCACAGATGGACCTAGAGGATATTACGCTGAATGAAACAAGTCAGACAGAGAAAGACAAATGCTACATGATTTCACTTACATGGGGAATCTAAAAAACAAAATAAAGGAAAAACAGAAATAGACTCACTGATACAGAGAGCAAACTGGTGGTAGCCAGAGGGGAGGGAGTTTGGAGGGGATGGGAAAAATGGATGAAAGGGAGTAAGAAGTACAGGCTTCCAGTTATGGAATGAGTAAGTCACAGGTATGAAAGGTACAATGTAGGGAATATAATCAATGATATTATAATCAGGTTTTATAGTGACAGATGGCAGCTACACTTGCAGTAAGCATAGCATAATGTGTAGATTTGTCAAATCACTGTCGTACACCTAAAATTACTGGAACATTGTGTGTCAACTTCAATTAAAACACACACACACAGATTGTTGGGTTTTGTCCTCAGAGTTTCTTCAGTACGTTTGGAGTAAGGCCTAAGAATTGACATTTCTACCAACTCCTGAAGTTGTGTTTATGCTTCTGCCTTAAGAATCACACTTTGAGAAGCTTAAAAAACAAACAAAAGATGGGGTGCCACGGTGGCTCAGTGGGTTAAAGCCTCTGCCTTCAGCTCAGGTCATGATCTCAGGGTCCTGGGATCGAGGCCCGCATCGGGCTCTCTGCTCAGCGGGGAGCCTGCTTCCTCCTCTCTCTCTGCCTGCCTCTCTGCCTACTTGTGATCTCTCTCTCTCTCTCTCTCTCTCTCTCTCTCTCTCTCTGTCCAATAAATAAATAAAATTCTTTAAAACGAACAAACAAAAGGTGTATGGGATGCCTTCCAGTGTACCAACATACACATAATGGGAGTTGCAGAAGAAGAAAGAGAAAGGAGCAGAAAGAGTATTTGAAAAAAAAATAGCAAATCTTTCCAAATTTAATGAAATACATAACTCTACACATCCCAGTTGTTAAAGTCACTACATGGAAGTTGAGTCTATGGATAAGCACCCCATCCTGGCTGACACCTTGATTATAACCTGACGTGACTCAGAGAGACAGAATCCAGGGAGGCCTGAATTCCTGCCCCACAGAAACAGTGAGATAAGAACTATGGGTTTAAGCCACTATGTGTGTGATTATTTCTTACCTGGCTGCAGAAAATTAATACTCTGGGTTTCAAACCCAAGTCAGTCTGGCTCCCACACAGTCTGTGCTCTTTGTCCCTGTCTTGATTAGTTAAAAATATTGTGAACGGTGCTGAGGAGTTGGTAGAGATTACAGACTTACGAGTTCCAAGAAGCTCACAGGTCCCTAGTCCAGCCCCCTATGACAAGTAGATACTGCTCTCCCAAGGGAACATCCAAGAAGGTTGGGATATTGAGCTCGAAGACAGTGGCCTGAGTCCCACTAACGTCGAGATGATGACCAGGGATAACTGTAAGTAGTGCTTTTAAAGATCTTTTCATGATTCTTGGAGACCCATTGACTGTGATATTTAATCTCCGTTTTCCTATAATTGTTAGCAGGAAAAACACTGATAAAATTTGAAAACATCTGTGTGCTTGTTTCAGAGCCTTTTGGACGGGGCAGGGTGAGGAACTTGAGTCTTGGTTTACAGACAGCCTTAAACTATATTCACTGAGTGTGAAAGTGACAGAGAAAGTGGATGATCAGCAGGTGGTAAACACTCAGAGCAGAATTTTCAAGGCACTGGTTCCCATCTTGAAGCCATGTCATAATTAGGAAACGTTATGATTTATAATTATGAAAGTTCAAATGTGAATTGAAGCCTAATACACAAATGTAACATTTTTACATAAACAATACAGCCCTGATTTTCTAGGACTGTTGAAAGTTCTCATATTTCATTCACTATCTCTGTCAAATCACACTCATCACTCATCAAATCACATGTTCCAGTATTTGATTCAGAACTGTCAGCATTACAACTTTTTCACTATTAAAAAATACTTAACCACAAAAAGGAATTTATTTGATCCATGAAAAGTTAAAGGGTACCCAAATGTCCACTGACTGATGAATGGATAAACAAAATAGACTATATCCATACAGTGGAATATTAGTTGGCAATAAAAAGGAATGAAGCACTCTATGTGCTATATCATGGATGAGCCTTGAAAACATTATGCTACGTGAAAGAAGCCATCTATCCAAAAAAAAAAAAAAAATCTACCTGTAGTATGATTCCATGTATACGGAGTGTCCCAAACAGGCAAGTCTGTAGTGACCACAAGTAGATTAGGTGGAGACAAGGATGGTCATTGGAGGTGGGTGGAGGGAGGGGGTAACTAGATGATGGGCATTAAGGAGGGCACGTGACATAATGAACACTGGGTGTTACAAGCAGCTGATGAATCACTAAACTCTACCTCTGAAACAATAATACACTCTATGTTAATTAATTGAATTAAAAAAAAAAAAGATAGTCATTGAAAAGTCCAGACTCACGTTCCACCAGCTTAACAAAGCCAGCATGAAGAAGTCACCTCCTTCCAGATGGCACCAGCAAATCTGGAGTGGAGCTCTCACTACGTCACATCCCCATTTCTGAACCAGTCACGGTAGTCTGGGGGAATACATGCTAGTCTGGGGGAATGCATGCTCTGATCGGCCAAACCTGGGACACAGGCTCACTTCGTTTGTGGAGAAAGTCTTGCCAGTGCCCCTCAGACTGCAGGAATGGAGCACGAGAGAGGAGTGGCTCTGTTATCACAAGAGATAACAGAGGCTAGATGGGCAAAAACCGTACACGATCACCTCACCAAACCTACCAAAGGGTCTCCTCAACCTAGAATCTCTTCATGAATTCGTGGAGTTAAAACTTGGTAAGATGCAGAAATCTTTCCAAGTCAGTTCAATTCCATGAACTTTTTTCTTTTTTCTTTTTTTATATTTTTTAAGGATTTAATCTATTTGTTAGAGAGAGAGTGTGTGCACTAGCAGGGGAAGCAACAGGCAGAGGGAGAAGCAGCCAACCCACTGAGCGAGGAACCCGATGTGGGACTCGATCCGAGGACCGTGGGATCATGACCTGAGCAGAAGGCAGATGCCCAACTGACTGAGCCACCCAGGAGTCCCTGAACATTCTTCTAACACCAACCAGCATGCTAGGGGGCCCTATGCCAGGAAAGGTACAAGATACAGGTGAGAGACTAGGAACGCAGAAATGAGCGAGACTCAGATCCTCTTCTCATGTTCACAGCCTGATACAGGGGTTCTTCAGCTTTACTGTACAAAACAGTTTTACCTTGGGGATCTTATTAAAGATGCATATTTCTGGGCCACAGTCTGAGATTTTCTGGTTTAGTAAGAGTGGGGTTGGTTGTAGAAATGTCTTTTTTTTTAAGATTTATTTATTTATTTATTTGACAGAGAGACACAGCAAGAGAGGAACACAAGCAGGGGGAGTGGGGGAGGGAGTAGCAGGCTTCCCGCTGAGCAGGGAGCCCGATGTGGGGCTCCATCCCAGGACCCCAGGATCATGACCCGAGCCGAAGGCAGGCCCTTAACGAATGAGACACCCAGGTGCCCCTAGAAATGTCTTTAAATACGCACCTCGGGTGATTATGCTGCATGGGGTCTGGGAGCTACTCCTCGTGGGATTCTCTGATATGATGGAGAAGAAAGGCGTGCAGAAAGGAAGGGACTGCGAGCATGTCAGAGAGCTGCCTCAGGACAAGGGTGAGAGCCTGAGAGGGAGGAAGCAGTGTCTTTGTTTAGCTTGTATCATGCATTTTGCACAAGATATGGTTTCCTATAAAGGAAAGTACGGGATGACATCCAACCTACTGGGAATGTTTCTGATTATGATGAGCCTAGGGATATTTGGAAGATGAGAAGCTAAGAGTTGGCTTTTGTTCATTTGCTTGTAACAACCCTGTATATTTGCTCTCCTTTAAGTCCAGCGAGAATTTTTAGTGATAGTGCAAATGAATTTACCTTTCAGAATCTATCCTACCTTGGGCACCTGGATGGCTCACTCAGATGAGAGACTGGTTCTTCCTTTCAGCTCAGGTGGTGATCTCAGGGTCGTGAGATCAAGCCCCGCGGTGGGCCCTGTGTTTGGGACTCTCTCGCTCTCTGCCCCTCCCCACCGTTGGTGCGCGCGCGCGCGCGCGCGCACACACACACACACACACACACACACACAAATGTCCTCCCTTTCTCTCTCTCAAATAAATAAAAAGACCTCTTTAAAAAAAAAAAGTTCACCTTACCTTTTAGTACTTCCTTAACTGAAAATCTTCATCCTTCTTTGTTTCTTTCAAATCGTTTCAATATATCATTTCACCTTTAAAAATAATTTACTGTAAAATACTATTAGGGTTCCATTTAGATTGACCTTAATAATAAGTAAGAAGGTACCTTAGCCTCATTAGATGTAGGTACAATCTCTCAATATATCTGCAGTCTTTTTTATACTAGCATAGGTTTCTGAGACTAGAGTTTCTATCACTTTAGGATGTCATAGGCCAATAAAATTAAAAAAAAAAAAATTTTCAAGAGGCCAACTGTGATGGTTTACAATGTGTCCACCAATTCTTCATAACTCCCTTCAATGGGTGGATCCTAATTTCCCTTCCCTGGAGTATGGGTTGGGCTTAGTGACTCAATTCTAATGAATAAAATATGGCAGAAGTGACAGTAAGACTTCTAAGATTAGGTCACAAGAGGTGCTCCAGTCCCTTGCCTATTCTTTCTCTTGGATCGCTTGCTATGAGAGGTGCTAGCTGCCACACCATTAAGATGCTCAGAAGCACTACAGAGAGGCCATGTAACAAGGGACTGAGGTATCCGGGGAACAGCCACGTGAGCCATCTCATAAGAGGATCATCCAGGCTTAGTCAAGCCTTCAGATGACTGCAGCTCCAGCCACTATCTTCACGGCAATCTTGCGGACAATGCTGAGCCGAAACCCTCAGATTCCTGATACAGAAACTGTATGAGATGATGCCGTTTGAACCTGCAAAGTTTGGGGACAATTTGTCATGCAGCAGTTGATGACTAATACACTGACACCCTTTGTTTTAAAGTAAACACTGGGATGCCTGAATGGCTCAGCCATTTAAGTGGCTACCTTTGGCTCAGGTCATGATCCCACCGTCCTGGGATCGAGTCCCGCATTGGGCTCCTCACTTGGTGGGGAGCCTGCTTCTCTCTGTCCACTCTGCCTGCTGTTCCCCCTGCTTGTGCTCTCTCTCTATCCTTGATAAATAAATAAATAAAATTTAAAAAAATAAAATAAAGAACACTTCTTTAAACTATCATTTGCTATCACCATCATTTTTTAAATTTTTTAAAAAGATTTTATTCATTCATTTGAGGGAGAAAGAGAGAGGGCATGAGCAGGGGGAAGAGAGAGAGAACAGAGGAAGAGAGAGAAGCAGACTCCCTGCTGAGCAAGGAGGCAACTGAGGGCTCCATCCCAGTGAGCTGAAGGCAGATGCTTAACCCACTGAGCCACCCAGGCAGCCCTCACCATCATTTTATTTAATAAATGATTAAAATCCTTTAACTTGGGGTGCCTGGGTGGCTCAGTGGGTTAAAGCCTCTGCCTTCGGCTCAGGTCATGGTCTCAGGGTCCTGGGATTGAGGCCCGCATCGGGCTCCCTGCTCGGCGGGGAGCCTGCTTCTTCCTCTCTCTCTGCCTGCCTCTCCGCCTACTTGTGATCTCTCTCTCTGTCAAATAAATAAATAAATAAAATCTTTTAAAAAAAATCCTTTAACTTGTTATCATGCACACTTTTAGCATACCAGAGTGAACCCTCATATACTTATGTACCCAGTTCAACAACTATTAACTCACACCCAGTCTTCTTTCAGGTAGAGCCCCATCCATCCACCCATACCCATTGTAAATTATTCTGAAGGAAACCCAGACATCATAACATTTCATCTGTAAATATTTTGGTATCTATCTCTAAAAGATAAATATCCTTTTATTTGCTAAAGAAATTACTTCGATCATCTTTTATTAGAGTTTCCCATGATCTGATTTTGTTAATTGCATCCCTGCAATGTCACTTGACCTATTCCCCTGTCACTATATACATAATTATATGTAAATTGATTATTTGATCTAAAGTGAGACTTCTCAAGTGCAGCGCTACTGACATTTTGGGCCAAATCTTCATGGCGAGGAATTGTCTTATGCCATGTTGGAAGTTGAGCAGTGACCCTAGCCTTTAACCATTAGATGCTAGTAGCACTCTCTCTCCCAAATGTGACAATCGAAAATATGTCCAGACAATGCCAAATATTGCTTGGAAGGCAAAAGGGCTGAGAGTCACTGATTTTTACTTGCTGGTTTTGCAGAAGGTATATTTTATAGGTAGGATATGCACTTCTGTCATGAGGCATAAATGACTAGATGTCTGTTCTTTTTGGGTCCTGACGGCTACTGATGATTATTGCGTACCTCCGTTAATTCATTAGGGGATGCAAAATAGTCATATTCTAATCTGGTGATTTCTTCTTACTTATTAACTGGAATACTTCCATAAAGAGAAGCTTCCTCTCATCAACTACTTGGTTACCTAAGGTGCAGTTCATGGAGGAAAGGTAAGATCTCTTCCTTTATCTCCCAGTTTTCAAAATAACAAGTTCTGCAATGGTCTCCATTGGGGATTTGCAGGTATGTGAGCTGGTGATTTGAAGCACATTTGATGTGTTTCAATCCACGGCCATGTGTAGTCTTAAAAATGTTCAGAGTATCCCCTGTGTCCAGGAAGAGACCATTCAACCTGGTTGCTGAGCCTTTTTGCATGATTCAAGTATTCCCTGATAACTTTCTTGCCGCCTTGGATCACGTGATGTTCCAGGCTCAACCTGTATATTTCCTGTGCCTAATCTGGAATCAGCCATTTTTCCAAGAAGCTTGATTTCTTTTAGTGGGAAGTGGTAATTAGAGGCCATAACCTGGGCACTCCTTAGCCACTTTGTTTTTATTTCTAGGCTTTTTCAGTAGACAGAGGTGGAAAATACTTCTTCTTCTTTTTTTTTTTTTTAAGAAAAAATATACTGAGTTCATAGCAGTACTTCCAATTCAAAACCAGGATTCGAGCGAAATGAAATTGACCTGTTGTTCTTACATCTGTCTCTCTTTGATCCAATAGCAAAGATCTTGCTTTCTGGCACCTCCAACATAATCACTCCATTGTTTTCTTCCACAAGACATAGAAAATCGTCTTGGAACAACAAAACTAACACTGCCATTGCAAAGCTCTGCGTCAGAACGCTAACGCCATCCCTGATACATGGATTCCTGTTAGTCTCTGCTGCAAAAGTTTGCCTTTTCTTCGACATAACCACAGAGTCAGGACTGATGAGGGAGCAGAAGGCTATCTACGGACAGAGCATGAGCTGACACCCCGCAACCTCCCTCCCCACAGAATACACACATTCCTGGGTGGGATATGGGTGACATTCCTCCAGGAAGTCCCCAACTATCTCAATATTAATGCCTTGCTAGAGGAAGGGCGACGGCAAGGCCTCCGGAACCCTGTGGGTCTTTTTTTTTTTAATTTTTATTTTATTTTATTTTTCCAGTGAGCCAAGATTCATTGTTTATGCGCCACACCCAGTGCTCCATGCGATACGTGCCCTCCTTCATACCCACCGCCAGGCTCCCCCCTCTCCCCTCCCCCCTCCCCTCCATGACCCCCAGTTCTTTAACACGTGGAAATCCTTTCGAAACCTCCCTTTTCCTTACCTCCCCCAACTCCCAAGTATAGGATCAGCCGCCCCTCACAACCCTGCGGCGGCGGCTCTTTCTGCCACAGGTCCTGTCCCTGAGCTTCAATAAAGCCACCATTTTGCACCAAACACATCTCAAGAATTCTTTCTCGGTTGTCAGCTCTGGGCCTCCCCCCACCAAACCTCACCTATATTCCGAAACCCCATCAGGACTGCGTCATCCTCTGGGGCCCAGAACTTGCCCTCTGACTGCGGTAATGCCGAAACTACTTCACAGCACAAAGAACAAACTGTTCCCAAGCCCCACGAAGCATTTCAAAAGTTCTATTCACATCTGAGTTTTAAAAAAATTTAAGCTCTCTGCCACTCATATTATAAACCATTTCTAGTTGCCTAGTAAAATAAGGCATGTGCATCTTGCGCTGTCCATCTGACTTTAGGGGCGACCGTGCACTTTACTCTGGCCAGTGATATGGGAGCAGAAATGACCTGTGTCACTTTGACACTGACGCTCCTTTTTCCCTTTTCCATGGCGACTGCCATTTTTCCAGTTACTAGATGCTCCCTTAGCCTGAGTCCTGAAGTGAGGACAAACAGGATGCTAGTCAGTCCACCACGGACATGGGGCCTAAATGTCCCCAGAAATAAAGTCCAGTGCTCTGTCCAACACACAGCCTTCCTGGACCATTCCCAGAGAACGGTCTTCTAGAATCTTCTTGAAAATTTCCATGGGTAGGGCGCCTGGGTGGCTCAGTGGGTTAAAGCCGCTGCCTTCGGCTCAGGTAATGATCCCAGAGTCCTGGGCTCGAGGCCCACATCGGGCTCTCTGCTCAGTGGGGAGCCTGCTTGCTCCTCTCTCCTCTCTCTCTGCCTGCCTCTCTGCCTACTTGTAATCTCTCTCTCTGTGTCAAATGAATAAATAAAAAATCTTTAAAAAAAAAAAAAAAAGAAAGAAAATTTCCATGGGTAGACAGCTTAGGTCACATGAAGCAGTGTGCTCCATTTCCTGACAACTTTAATCGTTCTTCATATATCAGGTCGACTTCATTCTTCCTCTTATTGCGATGCATTGCTTCTGTGAGTAGAATTTAAACTTCTCGCTACAAAGCCCCAATGTCCTACCTTCTTCTCGTGGTGAAATATGACCAATTTTTTGCAGTACTCCTCAGTGTCATTATTTCCAGATGATTCTTTCCCAGTCACTCAACTCTGGGCCATTCTTCAGTCTAATAACCAAGATAGCTATGAATTTGGCATGCAACATTCTGTACCCCTCTTCCCACCCACCCCTGGTACTTCCCCATGCTTGTCTGCTCCCCTTATGGAAGTCCTACCACAGTAAAACAAACCCCTAAAAAACACTTTTGATGTGAAAATCCTCCAAGAGATCAAAACCACATCGAGAAGAATAGCTAATAGTTAGGTCTGGTACTATAATAACAAAAAAGGGACAAATCCCTAAAATTTGCCTTCAGGGAGAATTATTGGAACAATGGGCTTACTGTATAATCCCAGCCCAGTGATTTTTGGGACTAAGCAGTCTGAAACCAGAGAAGAGAAACCAGCTGCAGAGAATTCCAAGAAACATCAACATGTGTGTACTTCTTGGAGGGAAACTTCCAGTGATTTCTGGGAACATTTAGTAACTTCTGTGCTTACATATGTTTGGTGTGTAAAGGCAAGTGCTTACCCCAAAGCTATTCATTCAGAAATCGACACAGTGAGTCTTTATATTTTTGTTTAAAAAAAGTATCCCATATTTCTCCCGATTTACAAAAATACCACATGCTGTCATATAAAATTTGGAAAACATGGAAAAAATACACCTAAGTGGCAGTTAATTAGTGATGACAGGTACTCATAAATAAAATCACTGCATATTCAATAGATAATGGCAAAGACATTAGTGCTCATGTCTGATTTAACAAAATTACGGCTCAAAATTATTTGGCTGTGTCCTTAGAACATAACAGTATTTAGAATTTTGAAGGTTTAACCCTCTCCTTTCTCCTAGAATTACAGAATTTGTTTCAATTCCTTGACTTTCCATGTAAGGAAATCAAGAATCATAAACGTGATGACTATTTCATGGCTGACCACATTGTCAAAGAGGTTTCCCAAAGAAGTGGAAGGACTTTGGCTGTTCTCTGTGGCCCACAGGAAATATTTAGAGTCATTTCAAACTCAACGTGTCTAAAAACTGGGGTTTTCTGTAGTCATGCTATTCTTTTTCCAAAGAGATGAAGTAACACTATTTTTTGGCTCACCAGGCTTACAACGTCAGTGATTCTCTCCTTCCCAACATATTTGGAAAGATAGGAATTCCTCTTTTATTTATTTATTTTTTAAAATTTACTTGACAGAGAGAGAGAGAGATCACAAGTAGGCAGAGAGGCAGGCAGAGAGAGAGGAGGAAGCAGGCTCCCCGCTGAGCAGAGAGCCTGATGTGGGGCTCGATCCCAGGACGCTGAGATCATGACCTGAGCCAAGGGCAGAGGCTTAACCCACTGAGCCAGTCACGAGCCCCAGGAATTCCTCTTTTAAACTGTCTCTAGGATTCCATCCTTTCCTCTTGCATTTTGTGCCACGGCCTTAGGCCCCACCAACTGGGAGGCTGTTAGTCAGGAAGACCCATTAACGTCCCTCCAGCTGCCTCCATTGTTCCCTCTAATGCTCGAACGTGTCCTTATGCTTTTGCCAGTCCTTTTTCCAAAATGTGTAAAACTCCTGGCTCAGATGCCATTCGTCTAAAAACTATTATCTAGTCTGTGCCAGGCCCCGTGCTGGCCAGAAGGATACAATGACCACTGAGCAGACCAGCTCCCCTGCCCCCTGGAACCACAATCTAGTGGGGGAGGCAGATGACAAAATAAACAACAAAATAAACGTATGACTTGTGTCAAGAGGCTGAAGGAAAAAACCATGGTGCTATGCCCAAGAACCACGGTGGGGGGTGGGTTACTGACTGCCGGGAGACGTGCAGATGGCTGGGGGTCGGGGCAGAGAAAGAGGAAACGGGGAGCACACTAAAGAGGCTCCTGCTGTTGGGCAGCCAATGATGATGGTTTGGGTTATCTCAGTGGCAGTGAAGAGAGAGGACACAAAGCAGAAGAGGGAGGGCAGAATCGAAGATCACATCCAGCTTTCTGGTTCAAACAACTGGGTAGACGGTAAGCGCCCGTTCTGAGATGAGGACTATGAGACAAAAGTAGATCTGGGACTCGAAAGCAAGAGTCCCACAGTGGGCCTAACCAACCCTCTAAGAAGGAAGAGGAACCAGCCCTGGAATCACCATAGTAACGGCCACCGGGGAGCAGGCTCCCATGACCCCCCCCTTAAACCCAGCTGTCCCAGAGAGAATTTGGGGAGCCAGTGGTGGAACAATCACCAACCCAGCCGGGGATTCAGCCCAGAACAGCTTTGACCTTGGTCTCTTTTTTTTTTTTTTAAGATTTTATTTATTTATTTGACAGAGAGATCACAAGTAGGCAGAGAGGCAGGCAGAGAGAGAGGGGGAAGCAGGCTCCCTGCTGAGCATGGAGGCCAATGCGGGCCTCGATCCCAGGACCCTAAGATCATGATCTGAGCCGAAGGCAGAGGCTTTAACCCACTGAGCCACCCAGGCGCCCTGACCTTGGTCTCTTGAGTCATTTTCTACAGCCTCTGGGGGAGGAAGAGTCTGGCCGCCACTCTTCCCCAACAGCACCTGCTCCTAACCATGTCCCGCCCCCCGCATGAGCAGGTGAGACAGAGAGAGGGGGGCTTCTTCTGAAGACTCCCCATCTATCAGTGGCACCGTCCCTAGACTATCTGTGGAAGAGAAAGAAGGGGAACTCCTCGCTCCCATCTTTCCAAGGCTGAGACCCCTTCCAAGAGGAAGCATTGCCCCCGCCCTACAATTTCCTGTCAGTCAGGAGAACTGTCTGATCTGGATCTGTCTGATCTCTACCTGCTACAAAAGGAACAAGGCAAAGTCTGGCCAGGGCCATCCGGGCCGGCGTCCTGGCATCCTGTCCAGCCAGCCTGGTGGGCCAGAGCCTGTCCCGTCGGTGCAGAGCTTCCGGCTGGAGGCTCCCTGCCCCACTCCAGGCAGGCCTCCCTGGACACGCTGAAGCAGCTCGGCCTCCCTGGCAGGATCACGTGCTGTGTGGCCTGTGGAACCTGCTCCCGGCTGGCCGCTCTCTCCCTTAACCTCCTGGAGGGAGACATTACTGCTGGGGCTGCTGGCCTTATCATTCAGGCTGCCCGGAATGTGTAGACTGCGTTCTCTGACGCCCCGTGTTCGGAGATCACGGGTGCTGCCTGCAGGTGGGGCAGGCTTGGTTCCCTGTCCCCTGGACAGGGCAGCCCTTCTTCCCAGGCTGCAGGAGGGGACCTCAGACAAAGACAGGAACATTGACACTGGCCACCTGCTTGGGGCTCCCCAGCCTCAGGGCCACCGACTCCAGCTAGAGGTAGCTGTGGGCCAACCCCTCATCATGAGGACCATCGACCCTGTCTTGGGGGCCTAGGAGGACGCCCTTGCCTGCGGTTGTGACCAGGAGCAGCCTAGGAAGTCCTAACCTTGCTTGGCCTCCCACTTCATGACTTTTGAACTTGACCGTTCAAGAATGAAAAGAAAGGAAAAGGGGAATTGTATTGTCTCACATTCTTTTGAAGCACTTCGATCTAGTTTATAGTGGGTCATTCAGAACTTAGAACTCAGTAGTATCTCTACTTGGTAGTTATTGTCCTCAATTTGTGTGATGCCTTTAAATTGTGCCTTCCCTGGGCGCTTGATTGGCTCAGTTGGTAGAGCATGTGACTCTTAATCTTGGGGTCATGAGCTCAAGCCCCACATTGGGTGTGGAGACTACATAAAATAAAATTAATATTAAAAATAAATAAATTGTGCCTTCCCGATAAGATGGAGACTATGCTCCTTTGTGCTCACCACTCTCTCCTCTGTTTGTCTGGAGCTGAAAAGGCAGCAAACCCCACCCCCAGTTCCCTGCAAAGGAAAACAACTCCGCCCCTGGCTCTGGCCTTGCCTGATAGTCTTCCTTGGCCCCAAGCCAGCGCTATCAGTTATTTGCACATGGATGCCCCTGGGGGGCAAGAGGGAGGCTGGAAGGCGGAGGAAGGGTTGTCTGTGGGGCGCCCGTCCCTTAGGAGAATCAAGTACTCAGCCCAGGAGGAAGACTTAGACTTTCAGACTTCAGATAGTGAGGGAAGTAATTTTAAAAAGGTTAACCATGGGGGCGCCTGGGTGGCTTAGTCGGTTAAGCATCTGACTTTTGATCTCAGCTCAGATCTTGACCTCAGGGCCTGAGTTCAAGGCCCCGCTGGGCTCCGTGCTGGGTGTGGGGCCTACTTAAGACAAAAGGTTAACCAGACAGTTGTGTGACGTCCATAAAGAGAACAGGGGAGGACTACCAGAAATTATAGGATGGCTCCACCCTCTTGCTGAAATGGCAAATTCTTTTGAATGCTTTGGGTGATTTCACAACACGCAGTGCTCGCTGGGAGCAGCTTTCCATCGCTGAGGATGGAAATGAGGGGAATCAGGAATATCCTTCCCGTCCACACGGTCAGCTCGGATCTCCTCTGTGACCAGCCTCTTTTCCCCTTTGCTTGCCCAACTTCTCATCCCGTCAGAAATCAATTTATTCACGCAACTGGGACAGTGGTTGGCAAATTGAGCAGGAAAATAATAATAATAACAAATTCTATTACGCAGCATTTAAGGCTTGAATTCCAGTAAAACGAAACTTCCCGTCTTCCTCCTGCCACTCACACGAAAGCATTTACGTTGACACAGCGCCATCTGCTGGCACCCCGGACCAGTGCAGTTCACTTCACTCATTCAGAACACGGGCCCTGAACGCATGGCCACTCTCCTGTCTCCCGTGGTGGTTAAACTTGGCACAAGGCAGGATCATCTTGGAGAATGTGTTTGTTTGTTGTTTATTTATTTGAGAGAGACAGAGAGAGCTCAAGCGGGGGCAGAGGAAGAGGGACCAACAGACTCCCCACTGAGCCAAGAGCCAGGAGCCCCATGTGGGGCTCGATCCTGAGACCCCGAGTTCATGATTCTGAGCCAAAGTCAGACACCTAACCAACTGAGGCACCCAGTCACCCCTTGGGGAAGCTTTCAAAGGGAGACTCCTAGGCTTTGCCCTGCAACAAATCTGAGTTGGTGGGTCCAAGATAGGTCCCAGGAGCCTACATTTTAAACAAAGTTCCCAGGAGATTCTGAAGCAGGGAGTCCATGAATCACACTTTGAGAAAAACGAATGATAGAAAAGTGAGTGGAATTCACTCTTAGGAGAAACATCTAATCAGACTAGGGAAGAGACTGGGAAAAGCTTCCCAGAAGGTAAGACTCTAGACACATAGAAGCTGACAAGATGAAGAGGGGACAGAGGGTGTGGCACCCACAGAGGCAGGAGGGCACACGCAGGTTGTGTGGGAAGCTGGAGCCAAGTGTGGTCGAGAGTCAGAAAGGAAGGACTTGAAATACTGAAATGTAACTGTATCCTGAAAGCTCTGGGGAATGCAGAAACTGTCTGAGCAGGAGAATGATGAGGCCAGACGTGCATTATAGGAAAACCCCTCTGGCAGCAATGCCTAAGGGTGCAGGACTAAAGGAGGGGACACATTGGAAAAGAAGTGGTGGGTCTCTGCGTAGAGGCACAGGGCAAAGAGGAGGGGGCAGACACAGGAAAAGCTAAGGGTGTCCAAACAGTAGAACCTAAGGACCCATACACTGGGCGGTGGGGCGGTGGGGGGACGGCAAGGGAGAGGACCTAAAGATGATGCTAAGGGTTTGGCTTGGAAGACCAGATGGCATCATTTCCAAAGACACAGCACACAGAGCAAGGGACAGTGTTGGGGAGGATCGGGGAAGAACAGGAGAGACAAAAGGGGAGAGAGCACACGAACAATGTCCCTTTCTAGTGCAATTATCTTTGCCCTCCTCTGCCGCTTACTGTGTGATCTTAATCCTTCCCTAACCCCACCATGCCTAGGCTGTGTTTCATCTGTAAGATGGGGACCATAACAGTATCTACCTCATAGGGTTGTTGTGATGATTAAATGTATTAACACATGCAAGGTATTTAACAGAAGTGCCTAGCACATAGTAAGATTCAACAGATGTGAGTTATTTATTGCCAGATTACTAACTGATTGGGGTACCAGTGTACCCCATTGCTCCCAATGCTGTGCTCTCTGTTTTAGAATTTTACATCCATGGGCACCTGGGTGGCTCAGTTGGTTAAACCTCTGACTCTTGCTTTTGGCTCAGGTCATGATCTTAGAGTCGTGAGACTGAGTCCAGCGTCTGGTTCCGCGTTGAGTGTGGAGCCTGGTTAAGATTCTCTCCCTCTTCCTCTGGCCCTCACCCCCAGCATTCCCTCTGTCTCTCACTCTCTCTCAAAAAATAATAAAATAATAAAAGTTTAGAATGGTACACCCCTGTCGTTTGCCAAACGACTTGACAGCACCTCCCTCTGGCACAGAGTGCGTTCTGCTCTTTGGCATCCATGCCTTGCTCTGGCCAATGCAGTATGAGTGACACTGGGACCCAAGCAGAGGCTTTAAATGTGCTCATGAGACCTGGCGGGCTGTTTTGTGCTTATGCAATTCACCAGCCACGACCTCTTTGGCCACTGGGCCTGGAATGATGAAGACCATGGACCATACCTGGGCTAGACCTGCAGCCTCAGCTGGCGGGGGGCGGGCAGCCAACCCACAGGCTTGTGAGCAAGAAAATAAATGTTCTCTGTGTGTCACTGAGATGCGAATGGTGTTGTTACAGAGCGTTATTGCAACAACTGCAAACAGACTGATAGAGGAAAACATTTTCTGGCCTATGTTTTTACACTTATTCAAAAACTCTAATGTCTCTCCACTAAGTTCCTTGAACTAGGCAGCATCAGCTGCCTGAGGACACTAGATCTCTAACCAGGCCTTCTCAGCCTTTGTTTGTTCTTGTTTTGTTTAAGATTTTATTTATTTGAGAGAGAGTGCCTGAGTGGGGGAGAGAAGCAGAGGGCGAGGGACAAGCAGAGTCCAGGCTGAGCAGGACCCCTGATGGGGGACTCAATCCCAGGACCCTGAGAGCATGACCTGAACAAAGTCAACTGCTTAACTGACTGAGCCACCCAGGCGCCCCTCAGCCTTTGTTAAGAGCAATCATTATAGAGGTTTCCCAACTCACAGCCGCTGAGGAGTGACTTTGGGTGTCTTCATGTCTTTGAGAAGAGAGGTGCTGAGCCGGAAAAGTGGCAGCCCACTTCTGCTTATACCCTTCCTTCCCCTTGGCCAAGCTCAACTCATGGCCCTGACCTCAGAGTGACCCAACAAAGCTAAATGTAATTATGTGCTTGAAACACAAGTGGGTCCAACTTGATCCCAAACATCCTAGGAGCAGCAGCATTCCCAAGGCCATTTGCTGTGTGGAAAGGACCCATAGGAATGGTCAGAGGGTTCTTGGGCCTTTGTCTATTCCTCTATTGTACCTCATAAGCTTGCTTTATTCTAGACAGCAGAGAGGAGACAGCACTGGGTCAGGAGTCAAAAAAATACTGCTGACTTGGAGTAAATCTCTTAAACTGGCTGCCTCTCAGTTTTCTGTCCGTAAAACGGGGATGATAGGACTTGCCTCCCAACATTCCCTAGTTGTTGTAAGGATAAAATGGAAAAGTGCTCTCAAAACCATAAAGTGAGGGGTGCCTGGATGGTTCGATTGGTAGACCGTGAGACTCGAGCTCACAGGCATGACTTCCAGCCCCATGCTGAGGGCGGAGATTACTTTAAAAATAAAATAAAATAAAAAGGGGACGCCTGGTGGCTCAGTTGGTTGAGCGACTGCCTCCGGTTCAGGTCATGATCCCAGGATCCTGGGATCGAGCCCCACATCAGGTTCCCTGCTCAGTGGGAAGCCTGCTTCTCCCTCTGTCTCTGCTCCTCTGCCTGCTTGTCAAATAAATAAATAAAATCTTTTAAAAAATAAAATAAAATAGGGGCTCCTGGGTGGCTCATTCTGTTGAGCATCTGCCTTCAGCTGAGGTACTGATCTCCGGGTCCTGGGATGGAGCCCCAGGTCGGGCTCCCCACTCAGCCGGGAGTCTGCTTCTCCCTCTCCCTTTGCTCCTACCCCTGCTCGTGCTCACTCATTCTCTCAAATAAATTTTAAAAATCTTTTAAAAAGTAAAGTAAAATGTACATTAAAAACAACAGCAGCAACAACAACCTGCAAACTGAGATCTAAATGGTAAGTCCTATCACCTGGAGCTTCGGGGGGCTGGGCGGGAGCAGGAAGAACTCAGGAACAGCACCTCCTTCTGGGCGTCTCAGGAACTGCAGCACACCGAGGCGCAGCCCCAGGCCTGGGGAGGAGTCTGAGGCTCGGTCTCCCGGGTTACCTCCTAGATGACTTTCCTCCGGTGTAACTTGGACCGCTCACTGTCCCTTCGCTCAGTCTGGGCTCCGGACCCGCACAGTTGAGTCCCCCACCTGAGCCGCGATCGCTTCTTCTCCCGCCGCCGCCGGGCTCCATCCGCACGGGGCGCCTTTCCCAGAGGGAACTCGTGAGAGCTGTAGGACACAGCAGGTTTCAGCAGAGCTCATCTTTTTCCATTTTTTACTTCATATATATATGCAAATATATATATAATATATATTGTTTCTATATTATATAAAATTTATATTATGTATTATATAAAGATATGAAATGCATAATTATATGCTTTATATAGAACATTTATATATTTAGCTCATCAATTAGTGCTTGCTGAGAAATCACCAGTCCTCGTCTGCTCAGCCACAGACTCTGTGTTGTTCTTCAGACAGTGAATGAATGACAAGCCCAGGGCAAAACTGCAAAGACTGTCTTGAAGGTCCTTTCTGTACAGGGGTGTTTTGGGGAGGGCAGGGAGGGGTGTTCTGTTTTTGTTTTAAGCCCCAAGAGCGTCGGACCAGGTTGTCTGGCAACGCTTCCCATTACACCCAAATCCTCACGGTGCCCCAGAGGCATCGCAGCTTTATCTACTAGGACTAATTTGAGTAATTAACTTTTTAAAAAGTTATTTGCTACATGATAGCATCTGAATGTGCTACCATGTTCGTCTTTTCAAGGCAGTCTGTGGAATCTTGAGGCAAAGGTGGGGGCATTGGGCGGCAAGCAAAAGAAAGAGAATTTCAATTTCAAATAAAAAGAGTTGCCCAGGGGACGCCTGGCTGGCTCTGTCGGTTAAGCCTCTGCCTTCAGCTAGGGTCATGATCCGAGGGTCCTGGTATCGAGCCCCACGTTCGGCTCCCTGCTCAGCAGGGAGCCTGCTTCTCCCTCTCCCACTCCCCCTGCTTGTGTTCCCTCTCTCTCGGTGTCTCTCTCTCTGGGTCAAATAAATAAATAAATAAATCTTAAAAAAAAAAAAAAGAGGGACCCAAAAACATTATTTGTGGACTTACATTTACAAAACGATGGAGGGCGCCCCATCCCGAAGAGCCTCACCTCCTGCTCTGAGATTGTGCCATCCATCCGGGTTCCCCGCGGAGGAGAGGAAGGCTCGGCTCAGGTCTGCAGAACCGGGGTTAGGACTCAGCTCTTGGCCTTTGCACCTCGTTCTGCTGTAGGGAATATCCCATCAGGCAGAGGCTGAAAATAGTGACTGCAAAGAGAGATTGATATTTAAAAGAATTATTCACAGTTTTTAATTTTCCTTTCTTTTATGACTATTATTATTATATTAGTATTATTTGGTTGCTTTGTTTTGCAGTAATCTTTAAGATCCCCGTCTCCTGCTCACTAGAAGGAAGACTCCCTGAGTGGAGGAGCTTTGCTGTGTTCACTGTTACATTCCTAAAACCAGGCCTCGCCTTCCATAAATATTAATTGAAACAAACAAAAAATGAATCAATCAACATGAATAGTAAAAAGGCAAGGTTATCAATTATACCTTAATAAAGCTGAAAAAATAGGCTGAGAAAAATCCACTGTCATTTTTTAAGTGATATTATGTTAAATTGGATTTGTTTTATTCTTTTTTTTTTAAGATTTTATTTATTTATTTGTCAGAGAGAAAGAGAGAGAGCACAAGCAGGGGGAGTGTCAGAGGGATAAGTCACCTCCTGGCTGAGCAAGGAGTCCCATGCGGGACTCGATCCCAGGACTCTGGGATCATGACCTGAGCCAAAGGCAGACACTTCACCAACTGAGCCACCTAGGTGCCCCTGGATATGTTTTATTCTTAATATGAGATTGGGGGGGATAAAAATTATACAGGTTCATTACATTTTTTTTTCAAATAAAACAGAAAAGTGAAAAAAAATTAACACATGACACCCATTAGGACAGCACGCACACACAGAAAAGAGGCCACGTGAGGACAGAGTAAGGAAGTGGCCATGTGAGCACCTGGGTGGCTTGGGTCATGATCTCAGGGTCCCCGCCATCCGCTCAGCAGGGAGTCTGCTTCTCCCTCTCCCTCTGCCCTCCCCTCACCATGCTCTCTCTCAAATCAATAAATTAAATCTTTTTTTAAAAAAAAGTGTCATGTGCAAGCCCGGAGGAGAGCTCTCACCAGTTGCCAGTCCCCATGACACCTTGATCTTGGACTTCCAGCCTCCAGAGCTGTGAGAAAATAAAAATGGAAAAGCTGCTCAGAGTATGGCAGTTTGTTACAGCAACCGGAGCAGACCAACACAGGACATATGCCTGCATTCCTCTTGAGTAAATACTTGAGAGACACTGCTTGGTTTTATGGTAGATGTGCATTTAACTTTATAAGAAATTGCCGAACTGTTTTCCAGAAAGCCTGTAACATTTTGTGTTATCAGCAATGTATGAGAACCATAGTCTTACTTCCTCATCAATATTTGGTGTTACCTGGTGCATTTTTTAAAAAACTCATTTGTTCATTTTTTTCCTAAGATTCATTTACCCACTTCAGAGAGACAGAGCAAAAGGGGAGAGCACAAGTAGGGGGGACGGGCAGAGGGACAGGGAGAAGCAGGCTTCCCGTTGAGCAGGGAGCCCCATGTGGGACTCAATCCCAGGACCCTGGGACTATGACCTGAGCTGCAGACAGATGCTTAACTGACTGAGCCACCCAGGCACCCCAATGGTGAGTGTTTTATGCACAAATCCAGTATGTCTAACCATTTACTTAGGTCTCTATAATTTTTTTTGGAAATACTTTGTAGTTTTTAGTATTTAGTCTTTGCACTCAATTTGTTAGAATTACCCCTAAATATATTTTTTTAATTTTAATATTGCCACAGAGGCATTTTAAAAACTTTTTATTTGTAATTGTCTGTTGCTAGTTTCTCTGGGTTTGATCCTGAATCTTGCGACTGGAACACATTAGTTCTAGTAGCTTTCTTGTAGATTTCCTTAGGATTTTCTACATACATGCTCATTAAAAAAAAAAAAAAGTTTATTTATTTGAGAGAGAGAGAGAGAGCATGAGCAGGGGGAGCCGCAGAGGGAGAAGCAGGCTCCCCACTGAGCAGGACTCTATCGCAGGACCCTGGGATCATGACCAGAGCTGAAGGTAGACACTTAACCGACTAAGCCAACCAGGTGCCCCTAAAAAAAAAAAAAAAAAAAAAAGGCTTCCTCTTTCTGTTCTCGTCCTCCCTCCTGAAAGCCATTACATAGCATTTCATTATATGGATGGGCCACACTTGAGTTGACCAGTGTGTCCCACTTCAAAGGTTTTTTTGTTTGTTTGTTTGTGGGGGAATTGTTTTTTAATCAGGAAGGTAACTTTCTCTTTCTCTTTTTTTTTTCTTTTTTCTTTCTCTTCCTCTTCCTCCTCTTCTTCTTTCTCTTCTAGTCTTTCGACCCCTTTCTCCTACTCCCCACCCCTGCCTCTGGTAACCACCACCAGTTTTCTGTATCTTCCAGCTTGACTTTTTGTTGTTGCTGTTGAGATTCAGGAGGAGAGAGATCATCTGGTATTTGGTTTTACTTAGCATAATGCCCTCAAGGTCCATCTGTGCTGTAGCAAAGGGCAAGAATTCATTCTTTTTCAGGGTTAAATAACATTCCATTGCATACACCGCCATTTCTTCATCCATTCTTCCAACAGTTGACCTTAGGTTGTTTCCATATCCTGGCTACGTAACTAACACTGCGATGACTATGAGGGTGCGTATAACTTTTCAAATTAGTGTTTTTGTTTTCTTCTGACAAAAACCCAGATGGGGAGTTGCTAGACCATATGGAAGCTCTAGATTTAATATTTTGAGCAACATCCATTGTGCGTAATGGTTTTCATAGGGACTGCACTGACATTCCCACCAAGGGGGCACAAGGGTTCTCTTTTCTCTACCTCCTCACCAATGTTTGTTATTTCTGGTCTTTGGCCATCATCTTATAGCCATCTGACAGGTGTGAGATGATATCTCATTGTGGTTTGGATTTGCATTCCCTCGATGATTAATGCTGCTGAGCGTCTTTTCATGTACTTACCTGTTGGCCATCTGTAGGTTTTTGGGAAAATGAAATTCCATTGTATGAATATATGGCATTTATTTATCCATTCATCTGTTCAAGGAGGGTTGAGTTGTTTCCACCTTCTGGCTATTGTGAACAATGTTGCGATAAACACTCATGTACAAGTTTTTGCATAGACATAAGTTTTGGGTTCCCTTGGGCATATACCCAGGACTGGTATTGGGTTATATGGTAACTTGATGTTTAATTAAGAAATTGCCTGATTATTTTCTGAAATTACTGCACCATTTTATACTTCCACCAGTAGTGCATGAGAATCCCCGTTTCTCTACATCTTCACCAACACCTTTTGTGATCTGACTTTATTTTAACCTTCTCCTTACTTTTCAATTTTTCTTTTTCCTTACCTCCTTCACTCACTTCCCTATTTCCTCCCCTCCCTTGCACAAATCATCAGAATTTCTAATATTACTGAGTACGCAAAATAGTTCCACCAAGGAGCCTTTTCCCCTGTGTTTGCTCTGATCCTAAACTCCTCTTCCATTAAAATCGCTATTGGTCTCTAAACCCACATTTCTACTATCTTTGAATTTCTAATCCTTAGCAGCCAAGCCCCCATCTAAATGCACTGTACTCCATCAATGTTTCTAGGATCTCAGGGTTTGAAAGAACCTTAAAATTTTGCATCCTAATCTAATTCATTTTGTTTAATGAAGGACAGAGGTGGAAAGAAGACTGAATGAAAGGAAAGTCAGAAATAAGAAAAGAGGAGGGAAGCAGAGGGAGGGGAAGAGAAGGAGCACCAAGCAGACACCTGACATTTTACATACATCATCTTATTTAAATCTCACAATGACCCCATAAGATTAAGATTGGTGTTATATTCCCCCCGCCTCCAGTTTCATAAATGAGGCTACTAAAGCTAAGAGAAGTTAATTATTTTGTTCAAGGTCCCTCAGCTTTTGAGAGTCAAATTTAGCTACCTGCAGCTCCAAATCCTGGGATCCAAGAAACTCTTGAATTTCAAGGAGGAGGATTACTCTCAAGGGTGTATGATTACCTTATCCCCTGGTCCTGGGACAGACATGCCCTGGACGGACCACAGCGTTGGAAATGAAGGGGTATTATTAGGAGAACAACACAGTGTCTCATTTCTGAAAGGAGTCAGTGCTATGATGGGAGTAGTTTTGTCTCAAAGAACAGGTGATGCCTCAGGCAAGGAGAACATAGGCTAGGAAATTGGCCAAGCTTTTGGTATTTGTCACCTGGAAGGAATGCCCGAGTTAGATATGTGAGATAGTATGGAAAATTCCGAGAGAAAACTTCAGAACATGGGTTACCTCAGTACTGAAGGAGGCTACTCATATTTCTGCAAGCTATTCAAAGAGCAGTAGCAATTTATAAAAATAGACAGAACAAGGTCATTACACAACCAAGTTCATTTGTCTCGTTTTGCCTTTGACTTCTAGGGCTTGCTCCTGAAAACATTTTTTAAAATTATGTCTTGGGGTGCCTGGGTGGCTCGGTCGGTTAAGCATCTGACTCTTGATTTTGGCTCAGGGGGTTGGTCTTGGGGTTGTCGAGATGGAGCCCCGTGATGGGCTCCCTGCTCAGCAGGGAGTCTGTTTCTCTCCTGATCCCTCCCCTGCTCGCTCTAGCTCTCTGTCTCTTTCTGTCTCAAATAAATACATCTTTAAAAAAAATTAAGTCTTGTTGCATAATTAACAAAGTCAAATCTATAAACCATAATCCGAGAAGTCTGACCTCAAGCACCTGGGTGACTCAGTGGGTTAAGCGTCTGCCATCAGCTCAGGTCATGATCCCGGGTCCTGGGATGGAGACCCACATTGGGCTCCGATCTTAGCCGGGAGTCTGCTTCTACCTCTGTCCCTCTCCCTGCTCATGCTCTCTCTCTCTCTCTCTCTCTCTCTCTCTCTCTCTCTCTCAAATAAATAAAATCTTAAAAAAGAGAGAGAGAGAGAGAGAGAGAGAGGTCTTATCTCTTTTTCTGTCTCTCTGCCCCATTCCCTCCTCCCCCTAGAGGTAGTGGGTTTTTTGTTTTGTTTTGTTTTGTTTTTTTTAAGTAGTAGCTATGGATGGACTTGAATTCACAACCCTGAAATCAAGACCTGAGCTGAGAGGTCATGGGTTGGGGCCTCGAGTGGGGCTCTGTTCTCAGGAAGGAGTTGGCTTCAGATTCTCTCTCCCTCTGCCCCTCCTGCTTGTGCGCTCTCTCTCTCTGAAATAAATAGAGAAAGAAAGAAAGAAAGAAAGAAAGAAAGAAAGAAAGAAAGAAAGAAAGAAAGAAAGGAAGGAAGGAAGGAAGGAAGGAAGGAAGGAAGGAAGGAAGGAAGGAAGGAAGGGAGGGAAGAAAAAGAGAGAAAGAGGGAGAGGGGGATGGAGGGAGGGAGGAAGGGAGGGAGGGAGGAAGAAAGAAAGGAAGAGGGGAGGGAGGGAGGAAGGGGAGAAGAAAGAGAGAAGAAAGAAAGAGGAAGAAGACCTATGTTGACATCAAGACCTGAGGTGAGATCAAGAGTCAGATGTTTAACCAACTGAGCCTCCCAGGCACTGCTGAGGTGTTTTCTGTTTTTGTTTTGTTCTGTTTTTTTAACTTACTTGTCAGAGAGAGAGAGAGAGCACAAGCAGGGGGAGCTGCAGGCAGAGGGAGAAGCAGGCTCCCCACTGAGCAAGGAGCCTGATGCAGAACTTGAACCCAGGACTCCAGGATCATGACCTGAGCCAAAGGCAGATTAACCGACTGAGCCACCCAGTTGTCCCTTCATTTGTTCTTTTGACTTTGTTTTTGTCTATTTCCTTTTTTTTAAAAGTAATCTCAACGACCACGGTGGAATTTAAACTCATGACTCTGAGACCAAGAGTCACATTCTGTACTGACTGAGCCAGCCAGGCACCCCTTATCTATTTTTTAAAAAGTGTAAGGTAAATTCATCTCTTCTTCTCCCTCTAGTTAAATGGTAGTGTATCTCCTTTCGTTTTGCCACCTTGCCTTTTTTCACTAGAGATCACGTCATAGCAGTATTTAGAGATATTTCTTTCTTTTTATATTTTTAAGATTTTATTTATTTATTTGACACAGAGAGAGAGAGATCTCAAGTAGGCAGAGAGGCAGGAAGAGAGAGGGGAGGAAGCAGGCTCCCCACTGATCAGGGAGCCCGATGCAGGGCTCGATCCCAGGACCCTGAGATCATGACCTGAGCCGAAGTCAGGGGCTTAACCCACTGAGCCACCCAGGCGCCCATAGAGATATTTCTTATTTGTTTTTAGAGCTGTATGTGAATGGGTCCTAGTTTATGAAATCATTCTGTTATGGATGGACATTGGATTGTTTCCTGTCTCTTGGTATTACAAATAGTGTTCATTGAGTAATCTTATGTGTCTCTTTGTATTTTTGTCAGTGTATTTCTAGGCTCAATGCCCTGAAGTGGGCTTTCTGGAGGGACAGGTAAATGTATATGCTATTTGGCTAGATATTGTCAAATTTCCCTCCCTTTGGATCTTACCATTTTTGTATTTCCACCAGCAAAAAATAAAAGTGCTTGTTTCCGGACTACTTTGTCAGCACATTTTGTTGTCAAACTTTTAGATTTTTGCCAATCTGAGCGTTGAGAAGTAGTATCTCACTGTAGTTTTAATTTGCATTTCTTTTGTTACAAGTATGATTATACTTTTTTTCATATATTTAAAGGTCCTATGTTTTCATTTCTACTTTTGTGAATGTGTTTATGTATCTTGCCTATTTCCCACAGGGGATGGTTTTCTTTTTCTTCTCCATCTTTTTAAGCCCTTCATATATTAGGGATATTTACAGTGAGGGTCTAGAAGTGGCTAGGGGTAGCTTACAAGGGCTAATTGTTAAATCGTCAGGAATTCTGTGACCCATTGATGCCACATCAGCACAGTTGAGTGCATCTTGCAAATTTAAAATCTGTTATGGCAGGGGCTCCTGGGTGACTCGGTTGGTTAAACAACTGCCTTTGGCTCAGGTCATGATCCCGGGATCCTGGGATGGAGCCCCGCATCAGGCTCCCTGCTCAGCGGGGAGCCTGCTTCTCCCTCTGCCACTCCCCCTGCTGTGCTCTCCTGCTCTCTGTCAAATAAATAAATAACATCTTTAAAAAAAAACCCACAAAAAATCTATCAACTATTAAAAAAAAATAAAATCCGTTATGGTGGGACTATTTATTCTGTGGTGATTGACAAATCCTGTGAAACAGGAAGTCCACCTTGCCCTCCAGAACACAACCAGTGGACAGGAATATTCTGAAAGTTGGAAATTTGTTTTCCCAGTTTTTAACTTGTCTTTTTGTTTTGCTTATTGATGTGTTTTGCTATGCAAGAAAATATTGTTGCTGTTGTTTTGGATAATGCAAATGTCAGCCTTTTTCTTAATTGCCTCTGGATTTTGAGTTCAGAAAGTTTTTCCAATTTCTCCATTACAGAGGAATCCACTCTTAACTTCCTTCCGGTACTTACATAGCTTTATTGCTTTACAATTTTTTAAAATCGTTGATCCATTTGGAGTTCGTCTTGCATGAAGAAACAGATATGATTGTCTGACTATCCACTTACCCCCATACTATTAATGAAGAGCACCTTTTTCCTCCACTGATTTGAGGTGCCATCTTTATCACATACTAAATTTCCCAATGCAATTATTTTCGGGTTTTTCTATGTTGTTTTATTGATCTATGTATTCATGTCCCAATACCTTAATCTTATGATCCAGGCCTTATGATGTTTTAATAACTGGTAGGGCTAGCCTCTCTTCATTTTCTTCTTTCTCAGGGCTTTCCCAAATAGTCTTGCTTATTTAATCTTCCAAGTGAGCATTAAAATAAAATTGTCTTAGCTCTAAGGCTCCTTCTTCTGTTGCTTTGCCAAGTGTTAAAAAAATACAGCCTTGTATTTTCTGACTTGTGCTCCTCCGGTCTGTACCCCCACTCTGGCGGCGACCTTCTCTTTCTTTTCCTCCTGATGTCCTTGTTGTGAATACTTTGAATTCTACTCCCAGATGCTTCCTCACAGAGAAAGCATTTTGTAAACTTCATCTAGCACTTTTGGAAATTACGAATTCTGTTGCTGAATAGCTATGGGATTTGGAACCAAACCATTTCCAGATTTTTTTCAGCTATACACTGTAAGTAAAAAAACATTCTGTTGGGGTTTTGTTTTCTACAATTAGAAATCATTTTCAGTCCGTTCTCAGTCGCACCTGTCCACAGAACTGGACTCTTGGAAGCACTGCCCCCACGGAACACATTCGGCTGAAACCTCTCCTCACGCTCCTTCAGTATTTCCTCCTCGGCCTCCAAATGCTGGAACGCCCCAGAACTCAGATTTCAGACCTTGCCTCCTCTCATCTAAACTCACTCCCTGAGTGAGTTTATACTATCTTGAGAATTTAAATGAGGACGCCCAAATTCCGCATCTCCAGCCTGGACCTGCACTTACGAACTCAAAATGTGTACCTCTATCTGCTTCCTTATCAACTCCCACTGGATGTCTCAAAGTGTCTTCCATTTAACTTACCCCCAAACAATTCTGATATTCTCCCCACAGACCTGCTTCCCTTACGGTCTTCCCAAGCTCAGTTAGTAGCAATTCTGTTCTCCTGGCTGAGGGAAAACCTTTTTGTCCTCTCTCTCGAATCCACCTACCCCTGGGGGCACCCATGTGACCACAGGGGGCAGCCCAGCTGGACCGGCCAGAGTGACTGCGACAGCCCGTCTCTCTCCACATGGGTCTACCTCGGGCTTCCTCAGACCCTGGCTTCGGCAGAATTCCTAGAGGGCAAGCCCCAGCATACAAGCCCGTCTGCAATCTCTTCTGGACTTACAGCTTCTGATGTAACAATAGGAGCTCAGTGTCTTCACCACTGGAGCAAGGGAACGGGTCCCAGGAACGCCTATGTGTGGCGAAATGACTGTGCAAGGCCCAGCTGCCAGGAGACTGCCCACACTGGCAGTGACTTACTCATTTGTAATCAGCAAACTTTAGCAAAGCTGCAGTTAGTCGACAGCTTTGCAGGGCCTGCTGCTGTGACCACAACACTCAGCTTTTCCTCCCCAATGACAGGATGATTGCTCAGCTCTTTTGCCTAAATGCTTTTTTTTCTAAGGCAAATTCCCCCAGGATTTTCTTTCAGGGCTCTTTTGCAGCTAACCACTCCCATGCCCCCAGCTTTGGGGATTAGATGCCCTTTCTCTACACTTTCAGGTTTCCTAGTGTTTCACAACTCGTACCTGCCCAGACTTTTCCCAGTCTTCTGTTAGTTCTGTTTTGTAGAATTTCCAATCCTTTCACGTCTGTTCTTTTCCTTTACATAATTCCTTGCTTTGATTTTCTTGGATTACTTTTCATGTCCTTTTTCTGACTATATGAATTGAAAGTTTAATTCATTTGTTTTCATTCTTTCTTAATCATGAATACTACAAGCTACTGAATTTCTTTTTTTTTTAAATATATATAGATACGTACTTATTTGAGAGAGAGCGAGAGGGAGTACACAAGTGAGCACGAGGAGGCAGGGAGCAGACTCTCTGTTGAGCCCCAATCCAGGATTCTATCCCAGGACCCTGAAATTATGATTGACCTGAGCCCAAGGCAGACGCTCCACTGACTGAGACCCCCAGGTGCCCCCAAGCTATTACATTTCTAAGTACAGCGCCTTCTACCCACTAAATACCCCCCATCCAGTCACTGGGCTCAGATACACTTACCCTGTAGCTGGCACTGTACTTTACACACATTGTTTTTACAACCCATACTAATCTTCCAAGCCCATTTGACAGATGAAATATGCACTCGGATGTTTGTCTTGGGGCTCCTGGCTGGCTCAGTCAAAAGAGCATGCGATTTTTGATCTCAGGGTCGTGGGTTCAAGCCCCACGTTGCGTATACAGATTACTAAAAAAATAAATAATAATAATAATAAAGTTAATTACTTTAAAAAAATGTCTGCTGTGTTTCTCTTCTGGGGACGTTTGAACATTCCATTTTAAGGCTTCCCCCTAGCCTGTGCCCCTCCCTCTCTCCTAATTCAAGAGTCACAGCAAATGCCATCTCTTCCAAGTGAAGGTTGGTAAAGCACGGACCACCTGATGTAAAACAGCCTCCCTCCACACTTCCACACAGTCTGTTCTACTTTGTTCACAGCGCTACCTCCGATGATCCTGTTCGTCTCTGTGTTTCCTTGCGATGATCCGCCGCCGCCACCGAACTTCAGACTTCAGGGAACGGGCATTTTTGTCGTGTTCGACACTGCACTCCCGAGGCCCCTCCGAGTAGCTGGCGGGGGCGGGCGTGAGTACGTGTTGGGGGAATCCGTGCATCGCCCGAAGCAAGTAACGCAGCTCGCGGAGGAGCCAGCCCTTCCAGACTCCGCCGGGTGCAAGAGCAGCAGCTCCCCGGAACGTGACAGCGTGATCCCGGGGGGGAAGACGCACCCCCGGGGACGGGACTTGGGCAGCTCGCTGGATTGCAGCCGGCCGTCCCCTCCTGGGCCGGGAGGAGGAAGCGATCACGGTCACGCACCGTGGTTCCACACAGATACAAACGTACCTCGCAAACCCGTGTGAGAGCAGGAGAGGAGGAGGAGAGGTCGCCCCGCAGCCCGGAGCCGGGGGCGGGGGCAGCCTGGTGACCCGCGACTGGGGGCGAGGGGGGCGCAGGGCTCGGGACGGCCCGAGGGAGCGCCTGGGCAGGACCGGGTGGACGCGAGGGACGCGGGCGCCGGGAAGCGGGC
>LNAC01000203.1:391629-429407 GCA_002007465.1 Ailurus styani
GGTCCAGGGATGCGGACGCGGCATCCCCCTCCCGCCGCCCAGGGGAGAGACCTTAGGCATCTGAGCTGTTGCGCCCCGAAAGCTCCAGGCTCCGGGCCAGCTTTGGGCGGGTTATTGGGGAAAAGACTAGAGAGTTAGGAGAAGTTCGAAGTTCAGAGTTTAAGGTAAACTGCTTGTCTTTGTTTGAGAGGCAAGTCCAGGTCCAGTAGCTGCTGCTCCCTGAGGATCTGTAGCCTTTCACCTGGAGAGCTGAAGTTTGACCCGAAGGGTTTGCGCTTCCTTTTTTCTTTTCTTTCTTTTTTTTTTTTCCTTTTGGTTAAACGCTGGAATTTTCTGGATCCGCCCTTTCTCCCATAATCTGAAGCCCAGCTATTATTTGTGGTCGTTGCAATCACAAAATTGGCTTAATCTTTGATACCCCAGAGATTTCTTAGACAGGGAAACGACCCTTGTGCATAGTTATCTGAAGGACTGTTTCGTTTCTCCTGCCAGATAAATTCTTAAAAGTCAGCACCAAATCCAGTCAACAAACTGTATACTTTACAATCGATGAATTTTATGTTAAGCAAATTATATGTTAAGAAAGCTGTTTTTATTTTTAAAAATTTTTCTAAAAATGATTTTAAAATATGTTTTTAAAGTAATTTCTACACCCAGCGTGGGGCTTGAACGAACAACCCGGAGATCTGAGATTAAGAGTCTCACACTTCCTGACTGAGCCATCCAAGGCCCCAAGAAAGCTGTTTTTAAGAAGTCAACAGTAAGATGAGCTGTTTTTCCTCAAAGGCGTTGACCTTTATTTTCCAAAACAGAACTCGCTTTGAACCTCCTTTTAAAAAATTTTAGAAGTCATGCCTGCACAAGGTAAAAAAAGGGATTGGAAAAAGGACAGAAGTACATGAAATGAAAAGGAGAGCCCTCTCTCGTTCCCTGCCTCAGTCCAGTTCTTCACAGGGGAACAGGACCTTGTGGTTTCTTTTGGAAATGTATATTTGTGTACAAACACACATGTATCTAGCCCTTATTTTATGCGGTATGCAAACATACTATGTATGTATTCGGCACCAGTTTATTTTCACTTTATAGCTAGGGTATTTTTCCACATCAGAACATAAAAATCCATTTCGTCCTGTTCATGGTTGTATAGGTATCTATTTGCTGAATCTAGATCACTTCTGGGGGAAAGGTTGTCTGTTTTAAAATGTAAGCGGGGGAAAAAAAGAACCGCCCGCCTCCATGTTTTTAGTTTGTCTCTTGGAGTTTTTCAGGAGGAGTCTAGCAAATGATGCTTTTATTTTTCTCTTCTAACATTGATCTTTTAAGAAACATACAGTGTACACAGTGTGTTTTGTGGTCAGTTAGCACTTCTTCAAAAGGTTAAATTGTTTGCCCTGCTTGCTAAATGTTCCTGATGCAACATACCTAAGTAGTTAGGTAACAGAACAGCCTCCAACCCGGGCATCTGGTGAGGGTAAGGTTATCCAAAGTGGGAAGGCCTAAAGAATGCATAAGGAATTCTCTGAAAAATAACTGAGCAGTGGGCACCTGGGTGGCTCAGTGGGTTAAAGCCTCTGCCTTCGGGCGCCTGGGTGGCTCAGTGGGTTAAAGCCTCTGCTTTCGGCTCAGGTCATGATCTCAGCGTCCTGGGATCGAGGCCCGCATCGGGCTCTCTGCTCAGCGGGGAGCCTGCTTCCTCCTCTCCCTGTCTCTCTGCCTGCCTCTCTGCCTACTTGTAATCTCTCTCTCTCTGTCAAATAAATAAATAAAATCTTTAAAAAAAAAAAAAAAAAAAGCCTCTGCCTTCGGCTCAGGTCATGATCCCAGGGTCCTGAGATCGAGCCCCACATCGGGCTCTCTGCTCAGCAGGGAGCCTGCTTCCTCCTCCTCTCTCTCTCTCTCTCTCTGCCTACTTGTGATCTCTCTCTCTGTCAAATAAATAAATAAAATCTTAAAAAAAATAACTGAGCAGTGAGGTATCACTGTGTGGTTAAAGAACACTTTGGCAGTGAGTTAAGGTTCCATTGATTTGTGAAAACATAAAGCATTTTTAAAAATTAAATTGAAAGCCAATGAAGTAAACTTTTTTCAAAATTAAGAATCAATGCCTTGTTTATGTGTAACATCCCCGGACAGGCCCACTATTCTCTTTCTGACTCCACGTGGAAAGAGGGAGGCTAGAGGGAGAGGAGGGGAGCATCCCTTGGAGAGAAGTCCAGCTTGCCTCAGGCACCTGCTCCTTCTTTAAAAGGTCTTTAAAAACAGCAGTTCTTAAACAAAGAAAACAGATAATGGAGTTTAGGGAGATGTCAGAAGGTTGGTATTACAGATGTACTGTTTATCTCAGGATTAAGAATATATTCTCAATAAATATTTTTCTCTTCTTTTTTTTTGTTTTGTTTTTTTTAGTGGGATTGATTATTTCCCACAGGATCAGAGCCAAAAAAAAAAGCAGTGTAGTCTTTATTTAAAAAATACTGTTTCATGTTTTTTGATACTAAAAATAAAGTATACTTGGGCGCCTGGGTGGCTCAGTGGGTTAAAGCCTCTGCTTTCGGCTCAGGTCATGATCTCAGGGTCCTGGGATCGAGGCCCGCATCGGGCTCCCTGCTCGGTGGGGAGCCTGCTTCCTCCTCTCTCTCTCTGCCTGCCTCTCTGCCTACTTGTGATCTGATCTCTCTGTGTGTCAAATAAATAAATAAAATCTTTTAAAAAAATAAAGTAAAAATAAAGTATACTTATTATAAAGGTAGAAAAACCTCATGAGAATTAAAATCCTCATAATTCCACCACCCAGGAACGATTACAATTAACCCTTTAGTGCCTTAGATGCTTTTCTCTTTGCTTTTTTCTCTGTTGCATTTGTATGTATTTGCAAAATTGTTGCATTCTAGATGATTGCTCATATACCCTTTTTCTCATTTATTGTGAGCATGGCCACACACCATGAGATAGTCATAAAAATGATATTTAATTTTTTATTTATTTTTTTAAGATTTTATTTATTTATTTGACAGAGCAAGCAAGGGTTCCCACAAGCAGGGGGAGGGGCAGGCAGAGGCAAGGGGAGAAGCAGACTCCCCACTGAGCAGGGAGCCTATGCCGGGCTTGATCCCAGAAACCCTGGGATCAGGACATGAGCTGAAAGCAGACACTTCACCGACTGAGCCACCCAGGTGCCCCAAAAATGATATTTAATTTTAACCTTTTCCTATCATTGGACATTTATGTTGTTAACCATTCTTTGCTGTAAAAAATACTGTCCTGACCGTCTTTGTTCATGAACACTTGGCAGCATCCCTGCTTAATTCCTTCCAGTAAGAAATCCTGAGCGTGGAATTTCTATAAACGTGGGCCTGTCAAGTAGGGCTGAAGAAGGAGGGCACCAGCTTACTCCAGCCTTTATTTCATGACGGTGATGTGTTTTATAACCTAGAGCTGTATTTTATTTTATTTTATTTTTTTAAAAGATTTTATTTATTTATTTGACAGAGAGAGAGATTACAAGTAGGCAGAGAGGCAAGCAGAGAGAGGAGGAAGCAGGCTCCCTGCGGAGCTGAGAGCCTGATGCGGGCCTCGATCCCAGGACCCTGAGATCATGACCTGAGCCGAAGGCAGAGGCTTTAACCCACTGAGCCACCCAGGCGCCCAGCTAGAGCTGTATTTTAGAGCTAAAGTTTAAAATCAACCCAGAGGATGTGACAAGGACACTGGACATACGAGGCCACCTGTTGGCAGGAGCGGACGTGCAGAAATGGTGACCAGCCCCAACCCCGAGTCAATAGGCTGGAGCCTGACCCTTAAGACATTAGGCCAGCCCGCTGGTTCAAAGACGAGCAGTTGAGTGCAGGAGGGGTTGAAGAACTCGCTCAATTATAAACAGCAGTTACCAGGAGACAAGGGTGAACACCCGGGTCCCCTCAAGCGCCAGTTAGACACTTCCCTGATACGGTGTTGACAGTCAGGAGATCAGTTTAGGTGAGCATCATTTTTTAATCTTTCAAAGGCTATTTGAAAAGCAGCGAACACACCAAGCCTTCATTTTTATGAACATGAGAATTTGTGAATTTGAGGGCGCCTGGGTGGCTCAGTGGGTTAATGCCTCTGCTTTCGGCTCAGGTCATGATCTCAGGGTCCTGGGATCGAGGCCCGCATCGGGCTCCCTGCTCGGCGGGGAGCCTGCTTCCCCCCCTCTCTCTCTGNACGGTACAGCAGATCTCTCTCCCTCTGTGAAATAAATAAATAAAATCTTTAAAAAAAAAAAAAGAGAATTTGTGAATTTGAAAAGCTGGGTTGCTTTGAGGAAAGTTACGTAGTAAGTAATAGTCGGCGCTGGTAGAAATCGCGGGATTGTCGTGGGATTGCCCAAAGTTTGAGAAACTGCCTTGAGGCTTAGCGCTTCTCGAAGACGGAACCCTGCACTAGGTGGCTGATCCTTTCGAATGTCCTTTGTGCTCATCTGTAGGTGGGGAAGCTGAACTCAGTAGATAATCGTCCGTCTCCGTCAGCTCCCAAGATTCCCTAACAAAACTTTTATTATATACACCTGTGTAGCATAGGCACCCCTATTTGGAATGATTTTGACAGTAGGGCAAATTATTTTTGTATTGGCAAAAAAAGAAAAAACCCAAAACCCTAATTTATAAGAGGCAATATATTTACATGATTTGGAATTCCAAAAAATTTAAAAGGGCATTTAGTGAAAAATCCTTCTAGAGCTATTTCATGTGTATACAACCAAATGTTACCTGTTCTTTCCTGTTTTTCTCTTACATAAATGACAGCAAACTGTCACACTGTTCTATTCCTTTCATAATAATGCTTTTTTTAATAAGGATTGACTCATTTTTAATAGGTTTGTTGAGATCTAATTCATATGCCATCTATCTTACCCATTTATTTATTTTTTTTAAAAGATTTTATTTATTTATTTGACAGAGAGAGAGATTACAAGTAGGCAGAGAGACAGGGAGAGGAGGAAGCAGGCTCCCTGCTGAGCAGAGAGCCCGATGCGGGCCTCGATCCCAGGACGCTGAGATCATGACCTGAGCCGAAAGCAGAGGCTTTAACCCACTGAGCCACCCAGGCGCCCTATCTTACCCATTTAAAGTTTACAATTTATTGGACTTTAATATATGCACAGAGTTGTGCAACCATTACCACGGTCAATTTTAGAACATTTTCATTACCCCCCTCCAAAGAAACCTGATACCCATTAGTAGTCACTCCTTTCCCCTCTCCACTCCCCAGTCTGAGCCCCTGGCAACCCTAATCTACTTTCTGCCTCTGTTGATTTGCCTATTCTGAACATTTCAGATAAATAGACTCATACAGTATGTGACCTTTTGTGTCTGGCTTCTTTCACTTAGCGTGATGTTTTCAAGGTTCACCCGTGTTGTAGCGTGTGTTAGTTCGTTTTCTGGGTGAGTAGTATTTCATCAAATGGATGTAACAGATTTTATTTATCCATTCATGAGTTGGTGGACTTATTTTCAAGTTCATACACTGTGTAACATATATCAGTACTTCATTTCTTTTTATGGCTGAATGATATAATTTTGTCTAGATATATCCTGTTTTATTTATCCATTCCTCACTTGGCAGATATTTGCGTTTCCACTTTTTGTTGCGTTTCCACTTTTTGGCTATTGTGAATGATGTTGCTTTGAACACTCACGTATAAGTTTTTGTGTAGATGTCTGTTTTAGTTTCTCTTGGATGTGTGTGTGTGTGTGTGTGTGTGTGTGTGTGTGTGTGTGTGTACCTTAGCATAGCACGCAATTGCTAGGTAAGGTGATAACTCTTTTTCACATTTTGAAAACTGCCACAGTAATTTTCCAATTTGGCTACAGCATTTAAAACCCTACTAGCAACAGAGAAGGGTTTCCATTTTTAACATTCTTGCCAACTCTTGTTATTATCTGTGTCTTTGATTATAGTCATCCTAGTTAGTGTGAAATGGTATCTCATTGTGGTTTCCATTTGTATTTCCTTAATGACTAGTCATGTTGAGCATCTTTCCATGTGCTTATTAGCCATTTGTATATCTGCTATTTGCATTCAGATCCTTTGCCGATTTTTAAAAATGGGTTGTCTTTTTTTGTGTAAGAATTCTTTTATTGTAAGAATTTTTTAGATATTCTAAATATAAGTTCATTATCAGATAAAGGATTTACAAACATTTTCTCCCATTCAGTGGATTGTCTTTTCACTTCTGTGGTGTTCTTTGAAGCATAAAGGTTTTTAATTTTAATGAGTCCCGTTCATCTATTTTTTCTTTTGTTGATTGTGGTTTTGGCTTCATGTCTAAGAAACCATTGCCTGTTGAATAGTCATGAGGATTTATGCCTCTGTTCTCTTTTAAGAGTTTTGTAGTTTTAGCTCTTACCTTTAGGTCTGTGATTGATAATAATTTTTATATATAGTGTGAGGTTGAGGCCCAGCTTTATTCTCTCATGTCTTGATATCCAGTTGACCAAGTACCATTTGTTGAAAAGACTATTCTTTCCCCCATTGAATTGTCTTGGTATCCTCGCCGAAAGCCCACTGATGGTAAATGTAAGGGGTTGTTTCTGGAGTCTTAGTTCTGTTGCATTAATCTGTATGTCTACTGCTATGCCAGTACTGCACACTCTTGATTGACGTTTTGAAATCCAAAGCATGTGTCCTCCAACTTTGTTCTTTTTCAAGATCATTTTAGCTGTTCTGGGTCCCTTACTTTTCCATATGACTTTTAGAATCAGTTTCTCAGTTTCTCAGTTTCTGCAAAGACACCAGATGGGATTTTGATAGGATTACTTTAAATCTGTTAGTCATTTTTGGAGACTATTTCCATCTTATTATTTATTTATTTAACTATTTTATTTATTTATTTGTCTCAGAGAGAGAGAGAGAGAGAGAGAGAACACAAGCAGGGGGAGCAGCAGGCAGAGGCAGAGGGAGAAGCAGGCTCCCTGATGAGCAAGGAGCCCAACGTGGGACTGGATCCCAGGACCCTGGGATCAGGACCTGAGCCAAAGGCAGATGCTTAACTGACGGAGCCACCCAGGTGTCCCGAGACTACTTCCATCTTAATATTAACTTTTCTAATCCATGAATATGAGATGTTTCTCCATTTAGTTAGGTCTTTAATTTCTTTCAACAATGTTGGAGTTTTCAGGTGGCCCATTTTACACTTCTTTTTAAAAATGTATTGCTAAGCTTTTTATTTTTATTTTTTGATGTAATTGTGAATGGAATTGTGTTTTTTATTTTATTTTATTTTTCAGACTGTTCAAGGCTAAATTTTTTGTATATTGATCTTGTATCCTGCAACTTTGCTGAACTCATGAGTTCTAACAGTTCTTTTAGTGGATGCTTTAATTTAGGATTTTCTGTACAGAAGATCATCTCATCTGCAAATAGGGATAGTTTTACTTCTTTGTTTCTGGATGTCTTTAATTTCTTTTTCTGGAATAAGGGCCCTGGCGAGAATCTTTGATACAATATTGAGCAGAAATGGCAAGAGCAGATGATCTTAATGTTCTTCTTATACTGATGAAATTCAGAACTTTTAAAATGAGCCCCATCCTGTCAATCCATTTGATGCCATTAGTTGAGGGCTTACGTGAGGACTTGGCCTAAAGAGTGGGAGATGAGCAAAGGGGCCGATCCCCGTTTTAGGGACTCAGCCCTGAAGCAGTGCAAGCTTTTTACATTTTTTCCCCCCAAACACTGCTGATGAGGCTGACCTCTGCTTCCCCAGAGCAGTGGTCAGAGCCTGGTCAAAGCGACAGAGAGGTGCACACATGCAAAGTATGTGCTCCTTTCCAGCGGGGTGTTGTACTGAAAGGTTCCTGAGTGCTGTCCCAGGAATCAAGCCCTCTTCCTGATGCAGTCCGTAACCCCGGCCGCACCCCCATCAATTCCGTGCAGTTAATGTGCTTAGTGAAAACCTAAAATTTTGTGCGTGTGACAATTTAGTATCTGTACTGAAGTCAGTGTGGCAGTTTATACCAAGAATTATGGAAAGTCATGTGCTTTGACCTTTTAACCTCCTAGGATGTTATTCATCAGAAATAATTCAAAAAACAGAAAAAGGAAGAAAAGGGGTGTTAAGATCTTCAAAAGTATCAGTAGTTAGGGCAAAACCAAGACCAATTTAGATAAATTAAATGTCCAACAGTCCTGCTGTGATAATGTGTTATATGTTGATGGAGTGTTACATAGTTAACAAAAAATGACTACATAAAATCACTGAAAAATATTTACAAAATAATGCTAAATGAAAAAAGAACATAAAACTATATATATACAGGAGCGCCTGGCTGGCTCAGTCGGTAGAGCGTGAGACTTCTGACCTCGGGGTCACGAGTTCAAGCCCCACGTGGGGTGTGGTGCTTACTTAAGGAAAAAAAAACCTATATACCCACAGATTACAATGGTATTGCAATTCCTAATGTATACAGTATAAATACTTTGGTGAGAAATGATGAGCAAATCAAAATATTATTGTGTAAGAATGACATCAGATTGTGGGTAATACTTTTAAATTGTCCATTAAATCTCTTCCAGGGTGTTTGGTAAAACATAATATGAATACTGTGCTAATCTGGCCAAAAATTGCATTGTGACAGCTGCATCTGTCTTAGAGGATTAGGAGATTCTCTACAGCAGCGTGATAGCCAGCAACTTACACTGAGCCACTTAGAAAGAATGACTATTTCAGGTCCTTACTGAAAATAATTTCAGTAAAGAAAATAAGAAAAGAAAGAAAATAATTTCTTTCTAAATATTTAGAAATATTTTCTAAAGAAAATAATTTCTAGTATTCTGTACATTTTTTCTGATAGAATTTTAGAAAATTTGCCGAAATACAGAATAGTGCAGATATATTGGAAAATCACTTCTACCACACAGAGGTGATTGCTATTAAGATGGTGTCAGTAGCTTTCTCTTTTCTATACATTTGCATTTACATTTTTATAAACAGGGAATTTGAAATAAGTATAGATTGTTTTGTAACTTTGTTTTTATTGCAAAAGTTGAGAATGCACATTTTCATATGACAGTGCTGATCCGGAGGTCCTCTCTAGGCTAGTGGTTTCCTGGGGGACCTGGAATGGGGTGAAACACATACGCTTGCTAATAGGTTTTCCCTCCCTCCTCTGCTGCAGAAATTGGTGTGTTAGCCAAGACTTTCATTGACCAAGGGAAGCTCATCCCAGATGACGTCATGACTCGGTTGGCCCTTCATGAGCTGAAGAACCTGGCGCAGTTTAGCTGGCTGTTGGATGGTAAGTGGTGTTAGAGGACTTCAGCGGTCCGGAATGATGCGCGTGGACAGGGAATGAGCATCTCGTGGCTACAGACAGACCTCTGCTGGGTGGGGACCCTGAGAGCCGCCATTCACCGCCCTGAGGTCTCGGGTCAGTCACTGTCTCTGGGCCTGCTTCTTCACCTGAAGGGAAAGGCAGAAGTGGACCGCACGATTCCTACGCTGCCTTCAGCCGTGGCTCGTTCCTGCACCCTCCCTCAAGAATATTTTTGAGGTGGGAGAAGGAAGGGTGGCAAGTCATTTGCAGGCAGCTGTAAACTTTCCGCAGCCAGAGTTGTGGCGGGATCCTTGAGGAGAGGTGGATTTTTAGTTTTTAAAGAGAGAGAGGTATTTATTTTAAGGAACTGGCTCACAGGATGATGGAGCCTGACTAGTTCTGAGATCTTCAGGGCGAGTGTGCAAGCCGGAGATCCAGAAAACCGATGGATGGCCAGTCAGGCTCCAGTCTGAAGGCAGGCAGGCTTGAGACCCAGGAGGAGCTGGCTTCTGTTTGAGTCTGAGGTGGGGAAAAGCCAGTGTCTCAGCTCCAGGGCAGTCAGGCAGGAGGAACTCCCCCTTCCTGGGGGGGAAAGAGGGGTGTCAGCCCTTCCGGTCTATCCGGGCCTTCCCTGGGTTAGGAGAGGCCCACCCACAGCAGGGAGGACAATCTGCTTTACTCAGTCTCCTGATTTAAATGTCACTCTCACCCAAAAACAGTCTCACAGACACACCCCAAATAACGTCTGAGCAGTATCCAGGCACCCCATGTGTCCAGTCAAGTTGATGCATAAAATTAACCACCATCACAGTTGCCCTACAGCTCTGATCCCCCTGCCTGGTATTACTGCTCTTTGGGGGATTGTTCATCATTAATTAATCCTCTTCCTTCTCCCCACCTCCCAACTTTCCTTTCTTATTCTTTTTTTTTTTTATTTGTAAAGGTTTTCCAAGGACACTTCCACAGGCAGAAGCCCTGGATAGAGCTTATCAGATAGACACAGTGATTAATCTGAACGTGCCCTTTGAGGTCATTAAGCAGCGTCTCACCGCTCGCTGGATTCATCCAGCCAGCGGCCGCGTCTACAACATCGAATTCAACCCTCCCAAAGCTGTGGTGAGTCCCTGTGGTGGCACAGGCGAGGCGGGCTCTGACAGACGAGCTATGACGTCTGCTCCTGGGGGAATGTTCTCAGGTCACATGGGGTGGTGGACGAGTCCAGGACACTCGGCTTGTTGGTCAAGGAATCCTCGAGAACAATGGGGGTTTGTTACTCATTCAGAAGCATTTATGGATTTCCTACTCCATGCCGAGGAGTGTGTTAGGGGTTGGGGTAAGAAGGATTAGTGACGGCTGTGGCTTATTTAGGGGTTACAGTTGGGATTCCCAGGCTTTCGCTGAGTCATCTTGTGTATATATATATATATATATATATATATATATATATATATATATATATATATATATATATATATATATATATATATGAAATTATTGAGAGGCTGCTTTTAGGAAACCTTTTAACTCTAAGGACCGATACCGGCGATGACCCTGGGCTCTCAGGGCTCTACGTTGCAATGATCTGTGTTTGAATTTTATTCTGTCTACTTAAAAGCACACTTTTGTGCTTGGTGCCTGTAGAGAGATGTCTAAAAATATGCTTCGAAGATGAGATGTTTGATCCCAGACTCTTTTAACTCCTGCTTAGGGCATTGATGACCTGACCGGGGAGCCTCTTGTTCAGCGTGATGATGACAAGCCAGAGACAGTTGTCAAGAGACTGAAGGCTTACGAAGTCCAAACACAGCCTGTCCTGGAATATTACCAGTAAGTTTGTCACTTTTCAGAACTTCTCTTACATGATGAAGCACCAAGTCAGGTTTCAATTATCCGTGCTTTACAGCTGAGATGCGAAATGCCAGAAGATCCGATTCAAATTGGTTTAAACAGTAGGGGAAATGTATTATAGCTTATGTAACAGAGAATTCCAGAAGGTAGATTGGGCTTCAGTCACCATTAGGTTTGAGCAGAGTTTTGCCATACTTTCAGCTTTGCATTGGCTGTGTTCTTAGACTCCCTGCTGGGTTGCACACAGCTGCCAGGAACAGGCGGGGCATCCTCTTTCATGGGTGGCTGAGGGATTGGCCTTCCCCCAAGTGAACAAAAGTCTCACGCGTCACAAAGGCAGCGTCAGCATGAGGCAGCCCCGTGGGCAGGGAATGCCTTGCACTAACTGTTGTAGGCCTAGGTTACTGCCCATTCTGGAACCAGCCCCTGGTGGGGAGGGCATAGGCTGGTTGGTCGCCCCCTGGAGTGGGAAGTCCCCCCCAAACTCTGCTGTCAGGTAGAGGGAGGGCTGCCGTGGATGGTGGGGAGGCAAGCCCGCCGCCCATGCCATTAGGGGTACAGAAGCCTCAAATGGCAACATAGCCTCAGATCCTTTATTTGGCTGATAGTCTTTAAAAGCTTCCATTTGAACACAATTTTGTCTGCTCATTAGGGAATTCGTATCCCACAACAAACGTGGGAACTATGGTGAATAAATATTTGGCTCAGTGCAGTCTGCTTACTCAGTCTTGCCCTCTGCTCCCGGAGGAGTGATTGCATCCCCTTCCCTTCGTCACCTTCACTAACTGAACAGTGGTTCCGTGTCGAGACAGCCCAGTGCTGTGGTTGGAGCAGGTCCTGGATCCTGACTGCCCAAGTCCCAGCTCATTGTTGCTTAACTCGGTCTTAACCTCTTGCTTAAGTGGCGGTAATGATAGAAGGTTGAAAGAGTGCGTTCCTTGGAGTGACCCCTAGAACGGGTCTGACGCAGAGTGAACGCGGTGTCATCGCTGGCGGCTGCCGGTGGTGCAGTGGGGTGGGCGTGCTGTGGCCATTGATGCCATCAGCTCCAGACTCTTCTGGAGTAGCACTTTCTGGACGGTGAAATTATAAGGCAGTTGGCAGTTCACTTTCTCCAGTGGTATTACTATGACTTTGTGGTTTCTGTAATGAGCTTGGTGGTGCAGGTGACCCACTGTGTGACCCTGGGCACGGTCTTCATTCAACCTTTGTGCCAGGGATTCATCATGTGTTAAGAGCGGTATTAAATAATACCTACTATATACAGGGCTGGAAAGGGGATCGAGAGGTCCACATAAAGGCTTACCGCAGCCCCAGCACCAGTAATTCACTCTGTGGTAGTTGCTGTTTTTATTTACTCTGCAGACACAGGTCCACAGGGGTCAAGGCCAGGCCCCAGGAAATTGTACCTGCTCTGTGTGGGTGAGGCAGAGAGCTGGGTAAATCGTAGTTTCCATACCATGGGATATGTGCTCCTATCAGTCAGGAACCTCATTCACACTAACTGCAGCAAACAGTTATTTATTCTAACTACAAAGTCCAAAGGTAGATCCTGGGTCCACGTGTTCAGACAGCGTCCTCAGGCCTCGGTCACAGTCAGGTCCTTTTCCGTGTTGGCCTCAATCTCGGGTGGGCTGTCCCTGTGTGAGCCACCCAGCATCTCAGCTTGTCTTACCAATTCAGCTACTGAGCAGAAAAGAGGGCCTCTTTGCCAGGAAGAGTCTGGAGTCGGCGTCCGTTCATTCTGATCACGTCCATCCTAGAAGCTGGGGAGTGGGGAGAGTTCCACACAATCTCACCCACTGAGTTTGGTGAAGGTGTTGTTTCCCAAACAGGGTTTTGTTACTCACTCAAAAGTAACCAGAAGGGGGAGAGGGCATTGTTGCTGGGCTGATAAGACCAGGGCATGGCTATTCATAGAGGTAACTAGTCCATGCAGCAGAAGTGGGGAGGGGAGTTGGGAAGGCTGTAGAGAGGAAGCGTTATGTTCTGGGTCCCTATCTTAGAAGATACCCTAGTCTTTTTTTTGGTTTGTTTTTAAGATTTTATTTGAGAGAAAGAGCACAAGCATTGGGAGGGAGGGGCAGAGGGAGAAGCAGACACCCCGCTGAGCAGGGAACCTGATGCAGGACTCGATCCCAGGACCCTGGGACCATGACCTAAGCTGAAGGGAGATGCTTAAGTGAGTTAACCACCCAGGTGCCCCAGGAGAAACGCTAGTCTTTCCAGGCTTCCAGCTTTTGCTCCCTCTTGCCATTAATTGAAGTTTTTCCTTCTAAACTGCAGCACGTAGAGCTAGGGCTGGGCTTACCCAAAAAGTGGCATTTGCAAGAATTGATTCAGTGGTAATCAGCATTGTTAGTTTAAAATATTGACAGTTGGATTGTTTTTTAAAACTCAGGGGTGCCTGGGTGGCTCAGTGGGTTAAGCCTCTGCCTTCGGCTCAGGTCATGATCTCGGGGTCCTAGAATCGAGCCCCGCATCGGGCTCTCTGCTCAGCGGGAAGCCTGCTTCCCCCTCTCTCTCTGCCTGCCTCTCTGCCTACTCGTGATCTCTCTAATAAATAAATAAAATCTTAAAAAAAAAAAAACCTCTTTCAGCAGTGGGACATTTGCAGAGTGATTAGGGCTGTGTTAACAAAGAGCATGATGTTCTTACTCTTAACAGGACTCTTAAGAGGTGAGGCTGGTTTCATTACATAGAAATTAAAATGACAAATGTCCATCCAGGGACAGCTTTAGGATTGTATAGGTGCCTACACTTGTGCCCTCAATAATGAACTCACTTGTGACTTCTCACTTCTGTTTTAATTTAAACACTATATTCAAAAGAAACAAAAATAAGGTTTGGGGTTTTTGGTTTTGTTTTGTTTGTAATTTGAGTAATGCGTTAGCAAATTGTTTAGCAAAATAAATCCTCCTAACGGATAAGGAACATAACACATTTAAAGGAAGATTCTAGATCCATATATACAGCAACACCCCTATAAATACATTGCATATTCACCGAGATCTATTTTGTTTTCAGTGCATATCAAAGTTTCCGAAAACGACAGCTTCTTGGGTTACATGCTCTCGATCTGCTCAAATGCTCTGTGGGTCTGGGTGAGATGGCACTTGTTGGAGAGCCACTTCTGACAGGACTGTCTCTGTGGATTCGTGTTAAATCACTATCACCTACAGACCCCTTTCCTTCAGTTGTAGTATCATCCGATGACATGAAGTAAAGATTTCCCCCCGTTTGGAATATAGCCTCAAATGGCCTCTTACCCAATTTGGGTGTGCCATTCCAGACATTCTCAGGGTTTACTATCTCCTCCATGTCATTCGAAAGATTCAAAACCCTTGTGCCTCCTTCAGCAACTTCCAGAATCTCATGTTTAGACCATGCGTTTCTTAGACTTGACCACACAGCACATTTGGATCCAACAGTAAATCCTTTCAGAGTGTAGACTTTCTCAGTTTGAGCTAAGATATGATCTTATAAAGCACTATGGTGCTTCCTTCCAGCTCAAACTCTTTAACTCTCTTTGTTCCTTCAGAGAACAAAGTCAATAAGGAAATGGCATCTCTGTTTTTATACTCTGTAAGTTCTTCTTTATATATATTCATTTCATGATTCTTACCGCATAGATGCAATGGTAACCTATGGGTAACCTGTGCTGGTCCTCGAAACATTCCACACAATGACTTTCTTCTGTCTTCAGCATTCATAGAGTGATTCTTAACAAAAGATGATGATGTGAGGGACACCTGGCTGGCTCAGTAGGTGGAGCATACACAACTCTTGATCTCAGGGTCCTGAGTTTAAACCCCACGCGGCAGGTTGGGGAGGAGAGTTTTAAAAAAAATGATGATGTGGATTTAGGGGTCTCAATAGGTATGGTCTGTGATCAGTAGAGAAAGGCATTGGCTTGGCAATGGTAAACCTAGATTTTAGTTTCACTTGTATCCTATGGCTTACGGAAATGGTCACTTGAAAAAAAGGAGCACTTATTTACTGAACATGTGCTCAGTGTTTTAAATATAATAGCTCACATAATCCTTTCTTAAGCTCAGATTCCTTATTTTTACTGATAACACTGTGTGTTCGAAAGTTAACAGCCCGGATCTCCAAACTGGGCTCCAAACACGGGGCCCGTCAGACACCCTAGGCTCTCTTTGTTTGCTTACCCACTAGCAAGACCACTTCCTAATACTTGATTATGCTTCCTGCTTTTTGTCTAGCTTTTTTTTTCCTCTTTCGAATGTTGAGGGAAATGGTAATAAAAACTGTTTTTATGGTGTTTCCTGTTGTGTTTCTCCATTTTTCCCCAGGCAGACTGGTTTGGGTTGCCGCCACACCAGCTGCCAATGTCTCTACCCCTGGGGGGTAAGGTGGTGAGCAGGATCGGAATCCCAGGGCTGCTTTCCAGAGCACAGACCCTCCCTCCAGAGACTCTGGCATTCCTCCTCCTGCTTGCGTCCTCCCCCAACTCATACTCAGTGTCTTTAAGGGGCCTAAGAACTCCAGAGGAACTCTCGTTTCTTCCTACAAACAGAATCAGTCTTCCCTCTACAACCTTTCACTTGATTTTCAGAGGCTTCCCCGAGGACAAAAGCATTCCTCTATGATTCCTTATAAAATTTGCCAGAGTTAAGACTTAACTTTAAGTAACTCCCACAGTTGGGGTGCCTGGGTGGCTCAGTCGGTTAAGGGTCTGACTCTCAGTTTCGGCTCAGGTCGTGATCTCAGGGTCCTAGGATCGAGCCCTGCATTGGGCTCCCTGCTCAGCAGAGAGCCGGCTTCTCCCTCTCCCTCTGCCTGCTGCTCTGCCTACTTGTGCTCTCTATCTCTCTGTCAAATAAATATATAAAATCTTATATATATACAATGGAATATTATGCAGCTATCAAAAGAAACGAAATCTTGCCATTCGCAACAACATGGATGGAACTGGAGGGTATTATGCTGAGCGAAATAAGTCAATCAGAGAAAGACAATTATCATATGATCTCTCTGATATGAGGAACTTGAGGGGCAGGGTGGGGGGCTGTGGGGGGTAGGGAGGGAAAAATAATGAAACAAGATGGGATGGGGAAGGAGACAAACCATAAGAGACTTCTAATCTCATAAAACAAACTGAGGGTTACTGGGGGGTGGGAGGGTAGGGATAGGGTGGATGGGTTATGGACATTGGGGAGGGTTTGTGCTTTGGTGAGGGCTGTGAAAGATGTAAGCCTGATGATTCACAGACCTGTACCCCTTGGGCAAATAATAAAAATAAAATTAAAAAAAAATAATAAAAATAAAAAAAAATAAAAAATAAATAATAAAAATTAACACTTTAAAAAAATAAAATAGAAAAGTGTAATTTTATGACAAGTATATGATACGATGCTACTTAGGGGGGTGGCTTTGTTGGCAGTAATGCCTTCAGATTTTTTGTTTTGTTTCTGACACTTTGCCTTGTCTGTCTAGTTAAACATTTGATTAATATTCTGTTTGATTTTGGAAGTATTCTAATATGACTCAAGATTTGAATAAAGTTTCTCCTGGGGGGGGAAGAATCACTTCGAAAAAGCTCATCAGGGAGAGTCAAACCTGTGGGGGGTTTTTGTTTGTTTGTTTGTTGTCATCTTTAGGAAAAAGGGGGTGTTGGAAACTTTCTCTGGAACAGAAACCGACAAGATCTGGCCCGATGTCTATGCTTTCCTACAAACAAAAGTTCCACAAACAAACCAGAAAGCATCAGTTACTCCATGAGGAAAAGCTCACATGACCAGGAAGATGAGCAGGGACTCCTCACCTGTGCATTTAGAAGCTCCTTGTTCTGAGACCGGCATGTATGTATGAATTCTCTGACAATGATATTAGTTTCACTTCTACTGATTTTATTCTGGAAACTAAGTATGTGTCAAATGAGTCTGATACTAAGATTCAATCTTTTGGTCTAGTGTGTTGTACCCAGGTTATCTTCTGTTGGTGTGCAATAAAAAAAATCAGATGTCTTAACTTTGAAAAAATCTTCTAAAGCATAATTGAAAGAGCAATTGGTAGTAATGTAACTTTTGTTCTGTAAAGTGGTTGATAAAAATTTTCTTATTTTTCTGGAAAAGCTAAACAAAAAATTCATGTCACTTGGTAAAGCATCTCACTAGAGAAATGTGTGTAGGCTGATGCCAAAAAAACCCCAGCATTGTTAGCACTGTGGTACATGGTTTTATGAGACACTGTGTCTGTCAAATTCTAGAAAACAAGTAACTAGATATGCAGATTAGTTTCAGGATCCAAATTCACTGCTGCCTTTACATGAAGAAACTTACAAGCTTAGCCATATATACTGTATTTATTGTGTTGTTAAACAGACCAGTTTACGGAGAATTTTCAGTCTGCTATAAAATTATATTAAATCAGCATATAGGAAAATTCTCAGGTTAAGAAGTATGTGCTTTAGGATCTACTTGCCCATTTCTCTTTTTGATCACTGTGTTAAGATCTGATGAGTGATGAGTAACAGCAATACAAAAAGAAAAGAAAACCCATGGCCCTAATAAAGTAAGCATTCTTGGTCCTCAGGAAGTAGAAACAGATCAGGTGTGCCTGGGGAGAATTCCCTTGACAGATGTTAACAATCAGTAAACAATCAGAATTAGTAAACTAACCAGATTAGTAGAAATGAAGAGGATTTACTAATCCTATTCCAATCAAACCAGTGGACACCTGCTCGTCTTCCCTGCCAGCTCAGCCTCCAGCAGGGAGAGACCTCTGCCCATGTGGTACGTTAAGTAGCCATTTAAAAATGAAGATGATTTGCTTTCTTAGTGGGGCAACAAGGATGCAGGCTTCTGTCCTTGTGGGCTGGTGGGAAGAGTGGGGCGAGGAGAGGCGGAGGAGAAACCAACGACATCTTCACGACCTACTTACTTTTCCTTTACTTGGTGCTAAATCCAATGCAACAAGTCCTCATACACGCTGTTAATAACTGCCTTTGAATGTCTGGCCCATGTTATCCTGGGCACTTAAAATAAAATGCCAGCAAGTGGTTCTTTATGTATTTTGTGTGGGGGGGGAAACTTTTCTTTTGATTTTTAAAAATCTAATGTTGATCTTTCAGAAAGGACCAAGGCTTTTAATAAAAAGGATTATAGGACCCATTTCTTTACAAAACTTTCTGTAATGCCTTATTTGAATGTTAATGTGCTTTCTAAAACTGTTGTAAACTAGTAAACTCGTGAATTATCACTGGGTTACCAAGCATACGTAAGTATTAATGTACTACAATAAAATGACATTTGAGAACTGTGGGTGTGACTTCATCTCCGGGATCCCACAGGGCCCACTCCATCCCACCCTCTGCTCTGCTCCCCTGATGTCTCCCTGACTTCTGAACTGGTGACTGCTTCCTAATAACGGTCTTAGAACAGAACATAAGCTGGTTTCCTTCAAAGCTGTATCTCCGGCTATAAGATTGTAGGCATACTGGCCTTAACACATGCACATTTGGAAATCAAGAAGACGAGGGGTAGAAGAACATGGCTTTGAAAATTAAGACTTCTTCCCTGTGACCGTTCCCTCCCAACCCCCAAAACACTCCACCCAAAGTTATGCACATACATCCATTACTTTGGGGAACACCTGCGCTATTTTTTCCTTTATTAACGCAAATAAAGAGAACTTGTTTTATGCTGAATGAGTTGTCAGATCATTCTGATGAAGGCTGTCATTGCTGAGGAGCCCATCCTGCTCAAGAACATAATGCTCCATGGCCATCATGATTTAGGTGCCACGTGGAAATCTGTCTAGAGCTGAGTGCCATGGCTAGGGGGAGCCACCATCCTTAAAGCCTAAGGAGAACAGTTCCTCCACCCATTCCCCCGTTTTCCAGAATACCAGTTAGTTTGGTACACTTTCCATTAACAGAATGTGCTGTGGGAAATGCAAACTGGCCCACCCACAAATTTCCTTAATTTCATTTGAAGTAGATCACATATTCATGTTTCTGAGCCCCAGCCCACAGCTACTTCTCCCCCAGGTACTTACAATGGCATGCCAGCTAACTATTTTGGACACTCCATAGTTTGTGACAAAACTTACCTATGTTAACAACAAATCATGGTAATTATAGACTGAAGGTTAAATTGCTGTAATACCTGCAACCAACAGCAAGAATAAATTTGTATTTTAAAACATGTAAGTTGTGTCTTCTCATCGACAAAAGAAACAGCCTTCTTAGTTTTGCAACTGAAGATTTTGATTTTGGAAGTTATTATTTTAAAAATTTTAAAACACAGTAAAAGCCAATATGCTTTGTAGAGTGCATACCCCACTCTGTTTTGTGGTTTGTTTGGTTTTTTTAACTAATGATCAGTTTTTCCATAGATCTAGCACTGAGTAAAGTTAAACTGTTACGCCAAATTGCACTTTGGAAGGGTTTTACCAAAGTAAATCAATTTGGTGATGTTTCATATTTTACCAAAGGAATCTTAAGTGTTTGAAGAGAATCATGCTGTTTTAAGAAACCAAGTGAAAGATGCAAGAATTTTTTTATCCTTTTCATACTCAGAAAAAACTTCAAGTCTAATTCTTCAAGGCTTATGAGAATGGCTTTGACTTCATTACTAGATGCTAATCAACTCATAATCAACATTTATTCATTTTTGTAACCACCCCCACCACCTTACGTAGTAAGCAAGCAAATACTTATTCCATGAGTCCACTTCTCAGAGACCTGTGAAATGGTACACAGTATCTATTACAGATGGGAAATGGATGCAAAGGATTCTAGAAATTTTTAAAAAATATATGATATAGTGACAAGGCTGAAATGAACAGCCTAACCTTAAATCTGACAAATACATCTCCATCCCACATCAATTTAAGAACTGAAATACTTGATGGATCTTGAGAACAGTATATTGACATCTTATTTTTCTCTCAAAATGCCCCAAGGTTAACTTCAGGATCACTCTGCCTTAAACCCACAATCAATTTTTTCATCCTGTAAGTAAATCCACTTATTAAACCAGACTCATGTTCTTTGGTCAGCATGTTAATTCACTTTTAAAATGGGAACAGGAATATTAATCTAAAAGAACACCCAATTTTCCTAAAGAGAAGTTATAGGACATAATAAGCTTTTACAAAACTAGAAAGAGCCCACTAATGGTGTAACTGGATGAGAATGTAGCCCATCTAACTCCTAGAGATGAATTTTAGATCAGTATTTTTTTTTAAGATTTTATTTATTTGACAGAGGGAGACACAGAGAGAGGGGGAACACCAGCAGGGGGAGTGGGAGAGGGAAAAGCAGGCTTCCCGCTGAGTAGGGAGCCCAATAAGGGGCTCAGTCCCAGGACCCTGCAGGCATGATCTGAGCCGAAGGCAGACACCCAAAGACTGAGCCACCCAGGCGCCCCAATCTTTAGATCAGTATTATCTCCACTATCATGGATAAAATGACACCGAGTTAACAGGTAATAAATGAAGTGGTAGCTACTTAATTTCTAAAAAAAATCTTTTATTAGAAGATTAATTTTAGCAAATGAAGTAAGAATCTTTGATGGATACTCAGATGTCAAAGATGTTTCATTCATCTGTTGGGGCATTTATCTGTGGACAACCCAGCAAAAATTCAATCTGAAATATGAATTATCCCTTTGCTTATGTAAGACTCTTATTATTTGTTAAGAAACAGAAAAGAGGACATTTCCTTAAAAGGGGTAGTTCTTAGTACTAAAGAAAAATAAAAAGGATGCCAATTTACTGTTCTAAGTACTAAAGTATTGCTAAATACGTCAAAGTCTCTAAATGCAAATCATGGGTCAGGGAGTCAGGGACTCCCAGAGTAAACTCAATCCCATGTACATACAGAACACTTCCCTTTGAAAGTAAAAAATATTGCCACATCTTAAACAGCTCTTCAATAATTTCTGTTTCAGAGAACACAATCAAAAACCCTTTAGGAGTAGTTTACTCAGTTTGTTGGTCATTTCTTTCCTCCCAGTACTTGGTCATTAATACCTCTAACTTAAAGAAGGCAAAAGAGATTCAAAACAATTTGGGTGCTTCCAGGAAGATCCTGGGGAAGGGTGAAGTTGAGGAATGGAAAGTAATGCCTCCAGTAACATTTCTGTGAAATCAGGGATTTCACTCCTGTGTCCAATCACTATTTGACAGGAAGGGAAAAACAAGAGCTTACTCCAGAACAGGAAAACCAAACAAAAACAAACCTTCTAACTAGGTCATTAGTTAAAAAAAATTACAGGCTGATGAATACTAGCATATAAATTAGTCAAACATTTTATTATAGAGTATATATTTTTATCAAAAGCACAAAAAGTTTTATTCTGAAAACCAGGAAGATAGTGATGTTACAGAAGTATGATTCAATAATTCCAGTCCATTTCTATGGGTATCATGTGCCTTATCATCTCAGTTAACACAAGGTGCAATTGAGGCCACGGTCACAGGTCTGATCACCGTATGGGTCCCTTAGCATTATTTGGATTCTCAAATTGAGACATGTATTCCCAATCCCAGTCAGCCGTCTTTCAAATGTGTGCTGCTACCCTCAATGGGACTGAGCCAAAGACTATACCCAATACACACCAAAGCTCATGTCCCCCTCAGTCAGAAGATGAATCCTCAATAATAAGGATAACATAATTAGCACTGTCATCTAATTCCAAATGAATACTCAAATACCCTGGCACATCTAAAATGAATTCTATAGGAAGTAGTAAAACTCAGAAGCATTCTATGGTAACTGAGCTAAGGACAGAAATGACAAATGTAGTAAAAGCCATCATTACCGACAAGGATCACCAAATTCTTAGAAGTACGGAGTTGGCAGCTTGAGGCAGTTGCGTCTTCAGGATTGCTCCTGCCTTTTAAAAAAGTTCTTGGGCTACATCAGAATGAAAAAACCAACCATGATTTAAAAAATCAGATTATGCTTCCTATTTGTTCTTACAGGCCATTAGTATTCTCTTTAAAACTTGCTCCCTGAGAGATCCCAGACTATGTCAAGTAAAGAAATTAAGAGTGAGCTCAAATTTGATCTTAAAAAAAAAAATCTATATTAGCTTTATCACTTCTTATATTATTATAACCCTTAATATTAAAAAGTCAACAGAGTAAAATTAACTTCTAAGTAATAGTTTTGAGAATACACAGGGGATAAAGTCAGTATCTATATAAAAATGATATTATAGTCAAGGATTTAACTGATGGTGTCGAAAATACAAATGTATTATTTTAAAGGGAAAGACTTTGTTTAAATTTTTACCACCCAGCTTATTTAGTAAAGCAGATTATCAACTACTGATTTATTGCTTTTACTATGATGCAACACCAGACCTGACAGCGAAATTTGTAGTAGGATACAAGTACATTTTTATCTTTAATCATTTTTGTAGAGTAGGACATGTACATATCCACATAAAAAGAGACTGTAGCAGATGCCTCCTAGAATCAACCAGTTCTTGTAAACATTGCATTTGTGCAGATTTTCATACTTTGATTCCAAAACTGAGAACAATAAGATTAAAGGCAAATTTAGTAGCCAAAAAAAAAAAAAGAGTCCAGTTTGACTTCCTGCAACATATGGTACCACTCCTCTCTTCCCCCGCCCCCCCCAAAAAATCAAAAAACCTAGCAGCACATAAAAAAAATTTTACAAAATGTTTCAGTACTCTTTTTTCCCCTCCCATCAAAACCAAACAAAAATAAAGTGCAGCACCCATGAAAGTGTCAAGAAAATAGCCAAGTTCTTCCTTTCTTGTAACAAAATAGTACTTGGCCTCAGCAGTCTTAACCAAATCATACAGTGTCCATCATTTTGGATTCATCATCTTCTTTATGTACCACTGAGTTTAAACTGCAAAGGGCTGTATTGACAGAATACTGAAGATAATCTGGATTCTGGTGGGGGGGGGAAAGAATATAGGGAGGAAACAATGGATGATAACAGTTTTATGCCAGTGTACGCAATTACATAGTTTTACACAGTCTATTTCTCTGCAGTGTAGTAAAAGTAAAGTAGGTGGGGAAGAAAATGGATTCCGAAGCCAAACTTGGGTTGAATCCAGGTAGATAAAGAAAATAAACTAGACCACTTGATCCAAAGAGGATGTGACAAAGACAAAAAGATTTATGTAAAAAATAAAACTGGAGTAAACACTAATTTTTTCTTCCTTTGAACAAAACTTGCAATTTAAATTATTTAATCATATAAGGGTACATCTTCCATGTAATTATACATACTAAGCTACTGACAATTTAAAAGATAAATATGGCTTAAGTTGGCAATGCGTTTTGAAAATTACTATCTAATTACCACAGTAAATATAAAAAATGCAAAACACTTGAAGAATAAGGAAAAAGGGGCGCCTGGGTGGCTCAGTGGGTTAAGCCTCTGCCTTCGGCTCAGGTCATAATCTTAGGGTTCTGGGATGGAGCCCCACATTGGGCTCTCTGCTCAGCGGGGAGCCTGCTTCCCCATCTCTCTCTACCTGCCTCTCTGCCTACTTGTGATCTCTGTCAAATAAATAAATAAAATCTTAAAAAAAAAAAAAGGAAAAAATGCATTTACCACATAAAAATTATAGCTACCTTCAGAGTCTATTTTGGTTTTTCAAAGGTTAAAAACAAACTTAAGTGAGAAATTATTAATCTTTTGAGGGGTACTTAGATCCATATTTCAAAAATTGAGAATAAAAGAACAGTTTAATTTGCATTTTGTTTATTTTTTAAACTCATAAATACCCTACCTATATATCTCTAAAGCTAGGAAGAGAACCTTATTCAATAAGTGCAAGAATAAAACTATTATTTATTAAAACACCATAACCAGGGACATAAACCCTTAAGACCCAGGACCTTCAATTTTGTCTATTCAGTTGTTCTGAATATCTGCTAGCTACTGAGTTTTACCACCATTATCACCTGGTTTCATTTGTTTATTGTATTTAATTAACACCAATGAGGAAAATAGTCCAAACAGGGGATAGATGTCTTAAACTTTCCCATCCCATAGGGAGGCACGGTTTTCAAAAGATTCTTTTAATAAAGTACAATATGCTGTGATTCCATTATTTGTAAAAGTCTAGAAGCTAACCAGAAGCCTCTTGATGAAGGCAGTGGCACCAATAACTGACTGAGGTCTGGAATACTGCCATGTTGGACCTCAGTTCTAATCCTGCCTCTACCAGCTAATATAATGCAGTCCTTACAGAGAAAACTACTCATCAAAAAAAATTTTTTTTAAGATTTTATTTATTTGACACAGAGACAGCGAGAGAGGAAACACAAGCAGAGGGAGAGGGAAAAGCAGACTTCCCGCTGAGCAGGGAGCCTGATGTGGGCCGTGGACTCCGGGATCAGGACCAGAGCCAGGACCAGAGCTTAATGGCTGAGCCACCCAGGCGCCCCTCCTCATCACAAGTTAATAAAATTAAAAGCTGGTCTATAGGATAAACCTAAGGTAACTGTTACAACACTTCTGTCCAAGAGGCCTTGATTTAGTTCTCTCAAAACCAAGGATGACAGTATTTGCTTATTTCACAAGATTGTTGTCAACTGAAAAAAAAAGTAAAAGCTGAGGTGTTATATCAATTTAAGTTTTATAAAAAATTACTAAGCTCTCATTACATTATCCCATTCTCCAAAGAAACAGAGGGCTAAGACCTTTTCTGACAATGCCACGCCCAATTCCAAAGGCCTTCAGAACAGAGTTTACAATTATTCTACCGAGACTGGGCTGGGGTCCTCCAGAACTCATCATCCATCTCCCTGACAACTGTGAGATCTCATCACGGAGACTTAAAAAAACAAAAAGCAATCAACATACCTAACCTAATCTATACTTAAATACCACTGATTACCCCATATTTTCATCTAGTAGCATTCTCAACGCATTTCTCATCCCAGTGACTAGTTCTCTGTGAGAGCACATGACTGTGTCTCCTGCCCTGTTTCTAGCACATGATTCAGCAACAATCTTAGTGCAGGTGAATGAGCAGTGAAATAGGACAGAAATCCAGGACTGGCGTATTAGCCGCATCATTCAGGCAAACTGCTTCACCTCCTTGACTGCAGTTTATTCATCCATAAAAATGAATGAAAATGAATCACAGGGCTTTTGAGAAGATGAAATGAAACAACACATGAAAGTGTTTGCAGTCTATAAACTGATATAATAAAAGTGGGATATAATTATTATGGTAAGCTTTTCTCCCAAAAGCTTCCCTTCACCCAGTCTAGTCTTTCTGTTCATCTAACTGAAATTTTATCCAGCCCTTCTCTCCCTCAGGAGGGTTAGACCAAGAGCCTCAACTTCTCCAACCATGAGGAATTAGCCCAAATGAAATAAGTCTGAACAATCCTGATAATATCAGCAACTTTAAAGTGTTAAAACTGTATAGCCCCAACCCCCCCATCTCCCCAAGGGAGGCCAAGCAGCATACTCGGCAGCTATTTGATACATGTAATAAGAACTTATTTCTCTCAAGCTAGAAGCAACTTGTTGATAATACAGGCCACTTAGGATATTTTAATGTGTATCTTTTCCCTGTTATGTTTCAAACCAATGACCTGGGTGGCACCTGGGTGGCTCAGTCAGCTGCCTTCAGCTCAGGTCATGATCCCCGGGTCCTGGGATCGAGCCCCACACTGAGCCCCACATCGGGCTCTCTGCTCAGTGGAGAGCCTGCTTCTCCTCCTCCCTCTGCCTGCCACTCAGCCTACTTGTGCTCACTCTCTCTCTGTCAAATAAACAAATAAAATCTTTAAAAATAAATAAATAGGGCGCCTGGGTGGCTCAGTGGGTTAAAGCCTCTGCCTTCGGCTCAGGTCATAATCTCAGGGTCCTGGGATTGAGGCCCGCATCGGGCTCTCTGCTCAGCAGGGAGCCTGCTTCCTCCTCTCTCTCTGCTTACTTGTAATCTTTCTCTGTCATATAAATAAATAAAATCTTAAAAAAAAAAAAGAAATTCTTTAAAAAAAATTTTAAATTTAAAAAAATAAAAATAAATAAAAAATAAAACCAATAGCACCCTTCAAAGTCTCTTTTCTCCTTTGTATTCATTATGTGATATCTTAATTATAGGTTTATATATTGGACTTGACAGTGTCCTACAGTCATAAAACTCCCTTGGAAAGACTACTTCTGTATGGGTTATTTCTCAAAGAATGGAAAAGAAAATCATTACTATATTTAAAGAGCATTAAGAGACATTCTGTAGGACAAATGGAGGGGGAATACTACTTACATATGTAACTGAGGGGAAGTATTACTAATTATGTAAAAATCAAGACCTTGATTATTTCTATCCTATTAGAGGATTTTTGGCTGAGTTGAATATTATCAATTGCTTTTCTTAATTGTTGCTTTGGCCTATGACTTATGTAACTCAAATGGTGAAAGTATAGAGATATAACATGTAGCTATTGAAAATCTCAATCCTACCATTTGATGAGATTTGAAACTACAGGATTCTCTTCACATTGTCTTCTGACTGAGTCTGCCCTTTTCACTGTGTAGGCAACAGACTGAACTGGCTAAAGCTTGTCTTAGAATCTTGGGGTATGGGGCGCCTGGGTGGCTCAGTGGGTTAAAGCCTCTGCCTTTGGCTCAGGTCATGATCTCAGGGTCCTGGGGTCGAGGCCCGCATCGGGCTCCCTGCTCAGCGGGGACCCTGCTTCCTCCTCTCTCTCTGCCTGCCTCTGCCTACTTGTGATCTCTATCTGTGAAAGAAAGGAAGGAAGGAAGGAAAGGGTATGGAAATGAGAGATGACTGGGCTAAATTAAAATGCTACTAAAGGGGCGCCTGGGTGGCTCAGTGGGTTAAAGCCTCTGCCTTCAGCTCAGGTCATGATCTCAGGGTCCTGGGATAGAGGCCCATGGCGGGCTGCCTGCTCAGCGGGGAGCCTGCTTCCTCCTCTCTCTCTGCCTGCCTCTCTGCCTACTTGTGATCTCTCTCTCTCTCTCTGTCAAATAAATAAATAAAATATTTAAAAAAATAAAATAAAATGTTACTAAAATCAACATGGGCAGCGACTTTCTAGTGGTAATTTAAATCTTCTGACAGAAATACTTTTATGCTAGAAACACAGCTTTATCTAGATCTTACAGCAGAGGCTCAAATGGTTGGTGGACATTCCTAGCAAGAGCAGCTTAGCAGAAGGTGCATTAATGTATCGAAAATGTTACCTCTGGCAGGCAACACCAACATTTCATAAGATAATACTAAATAATCTCATGGAACAAATCACCTAATTCATCCTAAGAAATTCTTTTTTTTTTTCCTTAAGATTTTTCATTTAAGATTGAGCGCCTCTGCAAGTGTGCAGTGGGTTGGGGCACAGGGCAGAGAGAGAGAAACTTTAGCAGACTCCATACTAACACCAGGCTCGATCACATTACCCTAAGATTATGACCCAAGCCAAAACCAAGAGTGGGGCACTCATCTAACTGCCCCACCCAGGAGCCCCTATCCCAAGAAATCCTTAACAATACAGTTCGCTACGAATGAGATGCTTCCCAGGAGCCATCTTAAAAAGTTTATGATTGAGATGATCAATAGATAACACCTGCCTTTAAGAGTGCTTAGGTACAACTCATCTCTTCTATATTTAAATAAGTGGAATTTGGTGTCTCTCTAAATACCCAAGAGATGCAAGAGACTTAGTGCCAAAACGCAGCATGAAATGAAAGTTATCTTCCAAGGCAAGAATATTTAAAATGATCCCATATACATTAAAGAACAAAGAGTAGCCTAAAAGAACAAAAACTATGTGAATAAAGTTATGAAACAAATATAGGAATGCCTGGGTGGCCCAGTTGGTTAAGGATCTGCCTTGGGCTCGGGTCATGATCCCAGAGTCCTGGGATTGAGTCCCACATCAGGCTCCTTGATCGGCGGGGAGCCTGCTCCTCCCTCTGCCTGCCACTCCCCCTGCTTGTGCTTGGGCTCTCTCTCTCTCTCTGACAAATAAATAAATAAATCTTTAAAAACAAAATAATTATTTACTTTTCCAACTTACCTGTGGTAAGGATTCTAAAAAACCTACAGATCCCACACTAGAATGGGGAACATGATTTTGAACTGTCATAGGTTGAAAACTTGGTGATTGAGAATAAAGTCGGACTCTTGACTTGAAAGCTTCAAGTTCATTTTTGAATGCTTCAAAATAACCTTCTTCCTCCGCCTGGAAAACACACGAAACAAAGACTCTGTTTTTCAAGACTTGCAGACCACACAGTAAATTCTAACAAACAGATTTGAAGTGGAAGAAGTAAAGATAAGATAAATAGTTTACGTGTATGTAAACACCACCAAGATCCCTGTCAGACTTGTGAATATTACCTGTTTTATAGGAATATTAATGATTGGTTTGTTCCATTTCCCTCTGCTCCAGTAACATAAAACATACACACACACACAAATACGTATGTATACATACAAATAAAACAGAAGTAGGAATTCTCCAAATTTCTCTTGATTCTTGACAGGATCCAAAATAGTTCTCAGTTAACCTCTCACATTGCCAAGCAATAACCATGGGATAGTCTTGAAACCTTCTAATTCTCCATCAGTTAATGATAGGGCACTATTAGCTATTTCTACAAATCTCTAGCTCTATACTCCCTATTTGTAAAAAGCATGGAAACCAAATAAAATTCAACATTCGATTCCATTCTGCAAGTACCTTAGTGTTTTAGTGAAACAAATACCTTTTCAACATTATGGAGAGAAAAAAGTATAATGAATATTACGTTGCAGGAGGGGACCTCCCTCCAATGATGTATAACACAATCAAGATTCCTGATTTGAAACACCCATTGATAGTAGCCTCCACTTAGGTTTCCTCTGCAGATAAGGAATGACATAGCACTTATCCTACACTAATAGGACTTTAGGCTTTAAGTTCAGGTGATGGAAGAGATTTTGTCAAAATCTCATTCTATAATATCACTGGGCCCATTTGTGTGGGATGCTATTTTTTCTTTAATGTAGTTTACATTATGCAATCAATTAAAACCTGTTAGTTATTAATATCAATATCTATACAAATCACACAGACAATATTCTGTGCTGCCATTCTACCTCTTTATGAATTTAGCAATCATTTCCTTAATTACATTATAGCATTTCACTTTAATCAATACAGGGTACTTGTACAGACATACAGGATATTAGCCTTCAAATCCAGAAGTAATTCTTCTCAAATGGTTATGCAACAAACTATGAAAGGAGCCAAGTGGCACAGCTGCTGGCTTTACTGAACGCTGAAGGCCTGGGGATTTAGATCTAGAGAGACTTGACTAATTTTTGCTTTAAGTAACCTATTCTTTATGCTAATTTCCTAAATTGTAAAATAGAAATAACAACCCTCATAAAATCGTATGAGGATTTAATGACTTAATCCATGTAAAGTGCTTAGAATAGTATCTGGCACAAAGTAATAAGTACCAGGAAAGTTACTTATTCCTTAATTTTAAAAAATTATTAAGAACAGAATGCTAAGATTAAAGACTTTTCAGTTCTATTTTGACAAAGTAAATTTCAAAGCCTAGACAGGCTGGCTATGTTCCATTATCCTATTAATAAGCACTAGTTCAGACATATCCAATCATGTAAGGTGAAGAACAAAGTATGGTTTTTATTATGCCTGTGTGTCAAGTGAATATTTAAAATAGTCATTAGAAGCCTAACTAAAATACCAACTCAGTCATTTACTCATTAAAACTCTTACTGTGGGGCGCCTGGGTGGCTCAGTGAGTTGAAGCCTCTGCCTTCGGCTCAGGTCATGATCTCAGGGATTGAGTCCTGCATTGGGCTCCCTGCTCGGCGGGGAGCCTGCTTCCTCCTCTCTCTCTGTCTGCCTCTCTGCCTACTTTTAATCTCTCTCTCTCTCTCTGTCAAATAAATAAATAAAATATTTTAAAAAAATAAAAATAAAATAAAATAAAACTCTTACTGTTTTGGAAAAATTTCCTATTTAGGCTGCACTTTAGAAGTGTTTAAAACTTAAGGCAGGGCCACTATCAACCTGATATATTTTTATAAATTTAATACATTTAATTTCATACATTATTTTTCTTCTTTATGAAAGAGAGTAAGTTCATTATACTATATATAAAAGAAAATGGAAATCACGTGTAATTCTACCACCCAAGTATAATCAATGTTAAACTTTTGGTAAATTTCCTTCTAACGTCTAACTGCGTATGCCAAAATGTACCATATACGCAAAAAAAGCCATGTAAAAATACATGTGTACTTTACTAGGCAAAACCCCACTATGTACCCATAGAAATTAGGAAATGGATCATTACTAGTGTCTTACAAATCAGTTCCGAAGAGCGTTTCTTCTCCCTTCTCTGAGGTTACTTTCTTCTTAAAAGTCACTCTTTTGCCTCTTCGGTTTTACTGCTTACTTATGTACCCTTCAACTATATATTGTTTAGTTCTGCTTGTTTTGCAATTTCATAAAGAATATAGAACTTTTTAAATTTTTTTAAAGATTTTTATTTATTTATTTGACAGAGAGAGAGAGATCACAAGTAGACAGAGAGGCAGGCAGAGAGAGAGGAGGAAGCAGGCTCTCTGCTCGATGCGGGACTCGATCCCAGGACCCTGAGATCATGACTTAAGCCGAAGGCAGAGGCTTTAACCCACTGAGCCACCCAGGCGCCCTAGAACATTTTTTAAAAGATACTAGATATATCATTCTGTGACTTGTTTTTTCCCCCACACTCTTGATTTTTCATCCACAGTAATGCTGGTTAATATTTACCCAAATGAATAATCCATTCATTCCACTGTCAACAGACATTTGGGTTGCTCCTTTTTGCAATTATGAACAATTCTGCTATGAACATTATGTTATGTGGTGCATGTGTATAAGATCTTCTCAAGGGCAGCAGTTCTAAAACTTCATGGTCTCAGGACTCCCTTCACACTGTTGAAAATTACTGAGGAAACTAAAGAGCTCCTGATTATGTGGGCTATTATTTGTCAATGTTTACTGTGTTAGAAAACCCAGGAATTTGAAAAATATCTCAAATATAACAACAAACTCATTACATGTTAACATTTGTAACTTTTTTGTTTTTTAAAAAACTCTATTTCTGAAAAAAAAATTTAGTGACAAGTCTGGCTTCATAGAAGACAGCTAGATTCACATATCTGCTTGTGTATCAAATAACATCTTCGTGCTATTATGGAAACAGTTTTGACTCAAGGCCTCCTAAAACCAGGTCTTGAAGACCGTTGGGTGTCCCTGGACCACATGTTGAGAAACCTATTCTCTAGTACATATACCTAGGAGAATTTCTGGGTGTAAGCACTTGTTCGGCTTCGCTAGGAAACTTCCCAAAGTGGTTGTACCAATTTATATCCCTATAAGCAGTGAACAGGAAATCTTATTGCTCTACTTCTTGTACAACTCTTCAATATTACTAATCTAGTGAGTGTGAAATGGTATTTAATCTTTCCAGACATGTCTTATTTTTCTTTAATATGGCCAACATCATCCTATTTATATATGTATCACTTCTTTTGACTTTTAGCAAAGTATTTTCTCAAATCATTAAAAATTCTTCTTAAATATAATTTTAATGGTTGTCATAATATTCTTTGTACCACATGTTGTTTTTAACCATTCTAGTTGAAATTTTAGGTTGTTTCCTATTATTTCATTACAAAAGTCATTTCTCATTAAACTGTGAGTTCTATACATGGAGGATACTGTATTTGTTTCATTCAACACTGTATCCTCAGCATCTTGAAAACAGCCCTTGCATTAGTAGACAGTCAATATTTATTGGGTGAATAAATGATGCAACACTCTAATTTTCCTGAACACATTCATTTAAACAAGTCTAAATTTCATGTGCATGCTACAGTACAGCCTCTTAATAGAGCTCCCTTAAGTCTAAATTAGCATGAAATCAGCAATGTAATTTTTTCCACTATAATATCTAGGTAGAGTGTAGCCTGTGGCATTCTGGTTGGATGGCTGTCTTTGATATATATGGGCCAAAGAGGTCTCAGCTAAGGCTTAATTTTCCCATTTAAATATATTAAATAGGGCGCCTGGGTGGCTCAGTAGGTTAAGCTGCTGCCTTTGGCTCAGGTCATGATCCCAGGGTCCTGGGATCGAGTCCCACATCAGGCTCACTGCTCAGCAGAGAGCCTGCTTCTCTCTCTCCCTGTGCCTGCTGCTCTGCCTACTTGTGCGCGCACGTGCTCTCTCTCTCTCTGTCAAATAAATAAATAAAATCTTTAAAAAACAAAACAAACAAAAAAAATATTAAATACTTACTTTGGCTTTCTGGAAAAATAAACGAAAACACCCTCTTGGATCCACATTACAGTTTTTGGCCATTTCCATAATAAACTGCATTACAACAGCCTGATGTGCTATTTGTTCCATTAGAGCCCCTTTCTGAAAACAGAGATTAAAATTATGAGAAATACCTCTGGCAATGTATTTAATATTGTGATTATTATTTGGATTTTAAAACATGATTTTCCAACAGCTTAAAAAAGAAAAGGGTTTATAGTATGTGGGTACAAGAGAAACGAGGTGGCAAAGAAAGCACACTGGAGATAAGTTTCCATATGCTAACTAAAACAACTAAAAATATTCCCATGGTAAACTCAAGTAGATCTAAAAACAAAAAAATTATTAATTCCATTTATTTTAAATTATTAATTACTTTTATTTTAAAGTAACATAAAGCTTTCATTTAAAGTAACATAAAAGACAAAACAAAAAACCAAAAAAGTAAATCAGAATTCCACTAAGGTTCCAGAAACTCAAGGTTCACACAATACCTGCTCAGCTTCTAGATGAAAACACCATAAAATAAGATATTTAGCAGTCTCTTCACATACAAGGTATGGATGGTCAGATAAAAATCTTTGACTATCATCCCATCGACTCAACATACCTGTAAAAAAAAAAAAGAATTAAACAACTGTCAAATACTCTTATAAACAAAGAAATCGGTATTTTAAATGATTCTCTTTAAAGATAATTCATATTATCACAGCAATTTGTTAATGGTAAAAGAGCAAATACGAGGGATAAAACTCTTTTATTGATTTTTATTTTTTAAAAATTTTACTTATTTGAGAGAGAGAGAGAGCGCGCGCGCCCACACACAAGCAGGGTGAGAGGCAGAGGGAGAACCAGACTCGCTGCTGAGCAGGGAGCCCCATGTGGGGCTCCAGGATCATAACCTGAGCCGAAGGCAAATGTTTAACCGACTGAGCCACCCAGGCACAGTGATAAAACTCTTTTAAAGCAATAACGAGTATATTGGAAATAGCTTCCCACGTTCACAAAAAGTTTTATTTCAGATAATTAGTCAGGTTAAAGTAGGATGACTGGTTTAAAGCCAAAACACCCTCCATCTGGGAAATGCTTGATGTTCCAGGCAAAATGAGATAACTGGTCATCGTATGCTGAACTGAGGATAAATGATTTCAAGAGGCTCAATATTATTTATTCACAGAATACAAACTTTTCTATTAGAAAGATGGAAAAGAAAGCAAAACCTCAAGAAACTGTATTTAGCAAACACTTAAAAAACAGAAAAACCACATTATCTCTAATTTATCTAAAAATGTCTAAGATAATATGGTCAGACGATGATAGCATGGAAAACCAATCCAGTAGGCATTATAATAATAAATATACTTTAACCATTTTAGGAACCATTTCAGTCAATGGTTAAATATACTTTAACCATTTAAAGTAAATATACTTAACCATTTTAGCCATTTATGACTAATTATTTAGTCATATTTATAATACATAGAAAACAAAATCAGTTAAGCATACTTGAAAGCAGATACCATTTTGCTTCAAAATATCAAGCTAATCCAAATATTACTTAAGGTGTATCTTCAGCTTTATCCAAATTAGTAAGAATTTGGTAGAAAAGTCAATGCCATCATGGAACCAGCCAAGTGTTCAGGTTTTAATTTTGTTCAGTAAGCCTTACACTTGAATCAATTAACAAGGTTAGCTTTAGATTCTTAAGACTCATCCAGGCACACCGTGGTGGTTCAGGGGTTCAGTTGGTAAAGTGTTTGCCTTCGGGGTTTGATCCCAGGGTCCTGAGATCGAGCCCGGCATCAGGCTCCCTGCACAGTGGGGAGTCTGCTTCTCCCTCTTACTCTGCCTCTTCTCCTGCTTTCTCCTCTCTCAAATAGAGAAATAAAATCTTAAAAAAAAAAAAAAAAGAGTCATCCAAAGAAGTCTGTATGTCACTGAATCATTACAGAAATTTTGTAAGGTGGTCTCAATAGTTTGGCAGTAAAGTTTTCCTATAGACAGACTGAACTTCTATATATTAAAGTTCCACATTAGAACACAAGAACAAAACTGAGAACAAATGTCTTACTGAGAAATACACATTTAGCAACACATGGGAATCAACTGAAAATAAATGATTAATTTCCTCATTCAAAAAAATGAGGGAATAAGCATTTTAGCATCTTCACGTAAAGAGTTTTACAAGCTTTATAAAGTATTTCCCCAACACTTTAGATACAGTGATTAGGGCATTTCAAATACTGAGAAATAATGACTTTGAAAGTTACTTAAAACTACTTCTCAAGGTATATTTAAAGAGTATAATAACTTCTGGGGGTCAGATATAAAGAAGGAATAATCTCTCTTTCTTATACCTGAAGCCATAAAATAAATCCTACGAAGCAGTTTTGCGTTAGCTTTTGTTATACTCCTGAAGAGGTAGTATTTTCAACTCTATCCACCATCCACAGAGAGAGCATTGCTTCTGTTTACTTCTCCATGGCAGACTTACTGAGGCCCCAAAATCCTACCCATTTTGGTTTCTTTTACAGGAAGGATAATATGAAATGGTTAGTGATACTTATAGGGATCACTAGGTATCGTTAAAAGTTACAATTTTTAAGCTGTCCATCTAATACCTAAGATAAAATTAATACTCAAGGTTGACCACAGCTTTTCTTTATCTGAGAAATACCTGTCATCACTTGATTTCGAAAATGCATATCGATTATTATGACACTGAGGTTAGGTTACAGGTAGTCCATACGCCTCTTTGTGAATCTTAAAGATAATCAATGGCTTTAGTGGAACAGAACATAGCTGAAATTACTAATGTTATTTTGGAATTTGTAAACAAACTTATAAACAAATAGCAGCAGCACAATCTAGCATGGTGACTAAGCAAGTCAACTCTGGAAATCAACTGCTTAGGTCTGAAAACTGGCCTTACCACTTACCATAGAGATACGCCTTGCCTATCTCCATGCCTCCCTTTCCTCTTTCATAAAATAAGGTTAAAAATAGTATCTCACTCAGGGTTTCTGTGAGAATTAAATGAGTTAATACATATAAAGCACTTAGGACAGTGGCTGATGGAGAGTAAATATCAGATAGTATTAATACAAAAGGGAACAATTCATTCTTTCATTAAATAGCAAATACTTTGGTTAAGATTAATCTAGTAATTCCAACTAGCCAACCAATCTCTGAATGTTTGAAAAACCTTACTTTGACAAATTAAAATATTTTAATTATGTGCTTTCACCTATGTATTTTCCTCAACATCTAAATACCAATCCATCCATCAGCTCTCAGTATTCCACCTAATTCCTGAAATGGTCCTCCAATACACATTGTTACTGACTTCCCTTTCTTCTTTGCGTTATACTTAGAGTAATATTTTTTAATCCTTTAAATTATACTAATCACTTTAATGTCTCTATCCGCTAAAAATCTCCCAAAAAGGTTGTAAATTTCTTAATGAAAGATAAATGACCTCTTTTTCTGTATTTCCCAAATTCCAGAGCTCCTGTATTTTCAATCACCTACCACCAGACAACTATTTTGACCTACATGCTTGCACAAAAACTCATCTATTTGAAACTAAACCCATTTTTCTCTCCCTGCCATCTATAGTGCTTCCTAGGCTCCATGTCACCCACTCAAAAATTCTAGAAATTCCTCTAGACATTTCCATTCTTCCTACATCAAACTGATCACCAAGTCCTGTGATGATACTATCATAAACTGTTAATAAAGTAAACCACGTTAGTAAATTTTCCAATGTTAAGCCATCCTTGAATTCTTAGGATAAACCCTTTAAAATATTTTCTTCATGTTATAAAAATAATGTATATTCATTGTGAAGAATTTGAGAAATCCAGAAAAATCATCAGCAATCCTACAAGAAAAAATTAACGTTAACACTTTTTTTTTTTTAAAGATTTTATTTATTTATTTCACAGTGGGAGAGAGATCACAAGGAGGCAGAGAGGCAGGCAGAGAGAGAGGGGGAAGCAGGCTCCCTGCTGAGCAGAGAGCCCGATGCGGGCCTCGATCCCAGGACCCTGAGATCATGACCTGAGCCAAAGGCAGAGGCTTTAATCCACTGAGCCACCCAGGCGCCCTAACGTTAACACTTTAATGTATTTATTTCTGGGCTTATTTTTTAATGACTTAAACAAAATTAGAATCCTACCATACATATGAATTTTCTATTCATTTCATTCCACATTCTATTCAGGAGTACTTTATATTAAATGTTTTTCAAAAAGAGTACATTAATGTGTTTTTGAAAAGCAATATGTATGTGCTTACACTGAGGAGACTGAATATCCACCTTCCATACAAATGAGAAAGATCATCATAGTATTTATGCAAACATTTATGGCTTTTGATACAATTTCCAGTGACAACACCCTACATAACTCTACAACCCTACAGACTCAGAAATGTTAAATCATAGCTAACTTTGGCTGGCTGGAAGTGAACAGATGATGTACCATGAAAAACTATGCTAGATCATCAAAAACCCACTCTGACAATCACAAAGTAAGTGATGTCAAAGATGTATATGACATTGAATAAAACTCCTGTGAAATTTAAAAGAAAACAGACTTTGTTGCTAAATTGGTATTTTCTGTTTATAAAACATGAATTAACTAAAGTTATAAATTAAATACAAATGTAAGGGGAAAAAAATCAAGACTTCATTGCTTCAAAATACTCCATGGTATGGTCGTACCATTTATCATTAAGTGGTAAAGTCCATTTATCATTAAGTGGTAAAGTCTAATTGTAAGAACGAAAGTAACATAAGATAGTCAACAAATACCATAATGGAAATGTTAATGTTAAGTACACTTGAAACCACAGAGAAGTACTGGTATCGAGCCCCTGGAGCCCTTTACAGCCCCCAGTGTATCAGGCCCATGTCTTCCAAGAGTCTGGAACGCAATCCAAGTCTGGAAAGTCTCCAGTCAGAAGTTTTAATTACAGCTGCTATTGCAGATGTGTTTAATTCAAAGAAGTATATCATTGTAGTCATAATTCTGACAAATGCTTTTTCCTCCTTTACCATGATAATTGTATAATACCAGGAACATTTGCTTCCACCCAGCAAGAGAGGCATTAAACTTCCACTATCTTGCCTAAGATCTGTCAGCTCTGTGTCACAATTTAGTCCACAGGGACTTTTATCATCTCAGCATCCCGCATGATTACCAGCTGGCCCTCTTCATACTGATGGAACTTGGTGAGCAGGAAGGAGCAGGTATCCAGATGTCCTGGTAAGATACACGCATGCCAGAAAGTGGGGAGGGGGGG
>LNAC01000203.1:429562-456971 GCA_002007465.1 Ailurus styani
GAGGGGGGGGCGGCGGGGGGGGAGGGAACACATGAAAATTTGGGAGCCTACTACTTTAGTAAAATTTCTGGGGATGCAAGGAGCTGTGGCATGTAGGATATCTCCTCCAGAGTAAAAAGCCAGTGTACATTTCTACTAAGAAACAGGCACAACATGAATCTGGGAGTAGCTATCAGGTCTGGTTGGCTTTGAAGACAGTAATGCTCTGGTTAGTATTACAGGATGAGACTCTGGAAGCCCCCAACACACAATGGCAAAACCACTGCATCTGAGTCACTCGTGGATGTCAAGTCAGCCTTTTCCTCAGCCACCTCCCTGCTTGCAAAATAGAAGCTCAGGGGTCATGGTGGCAGACTTGAGATTATGCAGAGATTCAATGGCATGGGGTCTCCCCATTAAGAGATTCCAGTATTGCCTCTGAATACCTCATTTGCCAGTAGCAGAAACCAGTGCTGAAAACTAAATATGGCACTATATGCTAGGTGGACCAGTCAACCAGCAAGTAACAGACAGATTATCTTGGTCACATTTCATCTTGTAGAAAGCAGTGGTTCCTCACTTGAACAAACCCATTCTAGATCTGGTACTGCCCTCCCTGCTTGCCATGCTTCTACAAGTAATACATCTGTGGTCTTACTAAATGAGTTATTTAGTACCATTCCACATTAGTTCTTGACCCAGAAATTCATTTTACAGCAAAAGACATGAAGACAATAGGCTCATGAAATTCACTGGTCTTATAAACATCACTACCCAGAAGCAGGTTTTATGGGATGGTTAAATGTTTTATTAAAGACTCAAATATAGTTATACTGCCAGATGGGTTACAATATCTTGTTGATATTGGGTTATTTTCCCCCACACAATATTGCTTCTTATTGAGGCATTTAGTTTACAGCAAAAATGAGGGAACTGTTTTGCACCTACTAGGTTTCCCATGACTCCAAAGCAACGAGCTTACAGAATGCCTGCTGGTGACACCACCTTACAGGATGCCATTCCCTAGAGGCAGTGGAACACAGGTCTAAGAAGCAAGGGCTACAGGTGGGAGTGGAGAATCACATTATCACAACCAAGAGTCATTTACAAAATTTTTAAAAGTAAACTTTGTTCATTTCTTCAGGTTCTATCCTTGAATTAATCTGAATACACAACCTGCTTTCTTTTTTTAAAATAAGAAATGAGAAAAATGAATCCTTTATGAATAAACTACATAAAAAGGAGGGAAAATATGAAGTACTATCTACTGTCTTTTTTTTTTTTTTTTTTTTTTTTAAAGATTTTTTTTTTTTTTTTGACACAGAGAGGGAGATTAAAAGTGGGCAGAGGGGCGNTTTATTTATTTGACACAGAGAGAGAGATTACAAGTAGGCAGAGAGGCAGGCAGAGAGAGAGGAGAGAGGAGGAAGCAGGCTCCCTGCCGAGCAGAGAGCCCGATGTGGGCCTCGATCCCAGGACCCTGGGATCATGACCTGAGCCGAAGGCAGCGGCTTTAACCCACTGAGCCACCCAGGCGCCCACTATCTACAGTCTTAATAAAACTGAAGGATGAACGAAATTCTAAATACTTAGGGAGAAAAACACCATTGGAAATGTATTTCAAAATGTCACTTAATGAGCATATTAACATATTACAAATAAAAACTATGTTTACAAAATTAACATATTACTTGGGATATGCCTGGAGCCTTAACCCCTAACATTTTCCAGTGGCATTTTGATCCCAGCAGCACCACACTGCTTACCCAACAACACAGCATGTTGTTTCCTGACTCTGCCTGTGCACACAATGCTGCTGTTACCTTAACTACAGGGAGAACTCCTCTGTGTTCTTCATAATCCAGCTCATATGTTCTCTCTTGTGGGAAGTCTTCACCCCATCAACCCCCAGCCCATCATCTTTCCCCCACAGAGAACATTATTTCTCAGTACTTTGTATACGTATTTCTATTACTATGTTTATCTGAATTGCAGTTGAAGGATCTGCAGAAATTATATAGGAACATATCCAAAACCTAAAATTAATGAATGCTAACCTTATTACCATAAAATAATCAGATACCACAGAAGCAAAGAGGGAAAATGACAAAAGCAAAGACTAGTTGGAGAATGGAAAAAGGCTATGGAGTAAGCAAAGACTGTATCTTAGAGGGTATCATTATATAATAATAGATTGAATTTTGCTTCTCTTCTCAATTAAGTTTACTGTCAATCTATTTATGACCAAAAAAAGTCTGTAGCAAGAGCTGTACAACTGTGCCAGAAATACCACAAAACTGGAGTTTTGCCACTTATCATTTTTTGGATCCCCATTTTATAAATACACTTTCTGTACACATATTTATGATATCACTTTATTTTTTTTTTTAAGATTTATTTATTTGACAGAGAGAGAGTGTGCAAGCAAGCAGGAGGGCAGAGGGTGAGGGGGACAAATTCCCTGTTGAGCACGGAGCCCTACCCAGGGCTCAATCTTACGACCCCAACATCAATGACATGAGCTGAAATCAGAAGGTGGACTCTCAACTGAATGAGCCACCCACGTGCCCTGATATCAAACACTTTATAAAAGAAGGAACTAAGCAAGAGACTTACCAAAATGTCTGATTTTTTGTTCATATTTCTGCATAAATGATTTTGATTTATCTTCATCTTCTATTTCTTTTCTTTTATCTTGATTAATAAAACTCTAAGAAAAAAATTCTTGAAGTTAAAATCAGATTTTATATTCACCAAATATTCTTTCTCAGATACTGAATGCCTAGCAATGCTTCCTACAGACACTATAAAAAGGTGGTATAGTATTATACTGATATTATATTAAATTCATCTGTTAAACTCTTTTAAAAACATTAAAATTTTTTTTATTAGTTTCATTATTTTTTAAAATGGTACATGTGAAAATTATAGCATTATTTTAGAAATCATACCAAAAAATCCAAGTGCTAATTAACCTTTTCATTAAATGGAATTTCCCTACCAAAGTATAAAAGATCCTTTACATATATAATATGTATTTTACATTATTCATTTCCTTTAAATATTTTCAACTCTACCTAATCTTTGGAGTTCTCACTGGAAATAAAAGACATTCAAAGTGTATAAAATATATTTATCATAACTTCTCGCTAAGACATAAAATTAAAATGGACCTTTGTCGTAAACTTTTTTTAGGAGAGGCCAGTTTGATTCTGAAATCAAGTACAGATTCTATTAAGGAGATGCTTATTTTCAGTTAAGCCATAAAGCAGATAAGGATGAAGTTTTTATCTAGCCAGAAAAACTGGCTGCACAGTTTCTCAGAACATTCTGTGATCACATTCAAACCTTGTGATCATTGCTGCCAAAAACAAAAATCGAAAACTAGTTCTCTGCCAGTTTACAATTCAAAAGCACACAAGTTTATATATTTCAAAATAGAAACATTTCCTTTATACATCCTGCTATCTAGACCAGCACTGTCCAATAGAAACATAATCCAAGTCACAAATATAAAGTTTTGTATTAGCCACATTAAAAAGCAAAAAGAAACAGATGAAATCGGTAACACGTTTATTTAACCCAACATAACCAACATATGATCATTTCAACACGTAAGACAAAAATATTATTAATGTTGGGCGCCTGGGTGGCTCAGTGGGTTAAAGCCTCTGCTTTCGGCTCAGGTCATGATCTCAGGGTCCTGGGATCGAGGCCCGCATCGGGCTCTCTGCTCCGCAGGGAGCCTGCTTCCCCCTCTCTCTCTCTGCCTGCCTCTCTGCCTCCTTGTGATCTCTCTCCCGCTGTGAAATAAATAAATAAAATCTTTAAAAAAAAAAAATATTATTAATGAAATATTTTACTTTTTGGCACTAAGTTATTGGAATCTGATGTGTATTTTACACTTACAGCACATCTCAATTCGGACTAGCCACATTTCAAGTACTCAATAGTACATGTGACTAGTGGCTATCGAGTTGGACAGCGCAGATCTAGACCAGTCAGTCCTCTCAAGTCTCAAGCTCCCAGACAAAATCAATGTACGATTTTGAGCAAATGACTGGAACATAAAGATAATCCTAATTAATTTGTGGTATAAATGTAGGCTAGGTTAGAACCTAAGTTAAAAAAAAATAAAATAATAATTAAAAGCAGAGACAAATGAAAATATTTCCTTTGTGACCACTGTGTTAAGAGACATTAACTTTATAAAACAAAGAAACAGTACTTTGACCATTCCCTCTAGAAAAAAAATATTTTAAGTAGTTATGGTGTATAAATGCAAACCAGAAATAAGTGCTAAGAAGACTCGCCCCTTAGAACAATAAATATAGATACAGTGAATCATTAAGATGATCTTGGTGGGGGCGCCTGGGTGGCTCAGTTGTTAAGTGGTTGTATTTGGCTCAGAGTCCTGGGTCATGATCCCAGGGTCCTGGGATCGAGCCCCATATCGGGCTCCCTGCTCAGTGGGAAGCCTGCTTCTCTCTCTCCCACTCCCCCTGCTTGTACTTCCTCTCTGGCTATGTCTCTCCCCGTCAAATAAATAAATAAAATCTTAAAAAAGAAAAAAAAAGATCTTGGTGTGTGTGTATGTGCGTGCAGAAATAAATACAAACTGGTGAGGGTTTGTGCTACGGTGAGTGCTGTGATAGGTGTAAGCCTGATGACTCACAGACCTGTACCTCTGGGGCAAATAAAAAAAAAAAAAACTGGCACAAGCACATAAAAAGTCTAGAAAGATATAACGAACTGTTATGTTTGTTTGTTTTTTAAAGATTTTATTTATTTATTTGACACAGAGAGCGAGGGAACACAAGCTGGGGGTGGGGGAGAGGGAGAAGCAGGGTTCCCACCCAGCAGGGAGCCCGATGCGGGGCTTCGATCCCAGGACTCTGGGATCATGACTTGAGTCGAAGGCAGTTGCTTAACGACTAAGCCACCCAGGCACCCCAGATAGAACTGTTAACAGTGGTTATCTCTGGGAATGAAACTGGAAGTGAAGGAAGTCTTTCAATTCTATTTTACATACTTGTTTTTTTATAGTAAGCACGCTGTACTCATAATTTTTCTCAATTTAATAAAGCACTGATGGAGCTAGTGCTGTTGTACATTTAATCTATGTGTATTCCTTGCTGCTGCAGCAGAAGAAGGGCTGGTCCAGGGAAAGGAAATTGAAAGCGCTTAAGAGAATGGGTTGAGAGTGGACGCTAGGACAGAAACAAATAGTGTTATGGACTGAGAAGTCTAGAGAGTAATGATGGTTAAAGATAAAGTGAATGTGGACTTAGACAAGAAAGAGCAGTCTATCCCTGTAGCTTCGAGAATTTTGTACAAATAGAAAGAAGGGCTACTTCACACATTAGTAAAAATGAATTTCATCGCCCAGTTCTTCTTCAGATACAACAGTCAAAGAATAAAGCCTACAACATAATCCAGTGAGAAACTGAAAACCACTCTTAAGAACTACTAAGCTGGCAAAGTGCTGCACTAGTCCTTTCGGTGATGTTGGTAATGCTAAATCTGGATTATTACCTGAGGTTTACTAAATACTTACTGGTAAGTAACAGTGAAAGACGAATAAATGCAGTATCTACACATTAGTGTTAGGAAACTGATAGCAAGCTGACAGCAACATCCGAAAGCTCTTGTAACATCTAAGCTTTACCACATGCCTGGCCCTATCCTGTGGGCTTCTAAGGAATTACCGCAGTCTTTATACTCATCCTATACTGTTGAAGAAACCGAGGATTAGATATGTTAAGTGACTTGCCCAAGGTGACAACGCCAGCAGCATGTGACAAAGCTGAGAGCTGAGTCTGATTTCAGAGTCCACCTTACATTCAGCGTGCAATGCTACAGCCATAGATTTATATTAATGACTACCCACACTGGCACTACTGGGGATACAGGTTTCTATAACAAACACTTTTCATAAACTGTCAAAACTGAATACTGTTCACGGGTTGTGTTGCTTTGTTACCAAATATGCACAACTGGTTTGTACAAACACTTCCACTTTCTCTTCTTTCATTATAATCCAATAAAAAGTTGTTACCTTGTTAAAAACGTCCTTGCTAATGGCATCCATGTTCCACAGACACATCCTCTCTCTTTGTATTAGGGCCTCTTCTTTCTGCCGCCATTCTTCTTCACGTTGCCTTAGCTCTGATACTGCTGTCTGTGCTTTGGCATGTTCCTGATCCAGGGACTCAGAGTTATGCAGGGCTAGGCTACCAAGTTTTTGCTGAGCTTCAGCGAGATTCCATTTGCACGCCACAGAGCTCTTCACAAACTCTTTCTGCTTTTGACAAGCCAGTTCAATTCCATGGCTATACATCTGGATAAAAAACAATATTGGAAGAAATGAAGAAGGCAACGGGTATGTTTATGCAGCACAATTCAATTTTCTTTTAGTCAAGAACTGCTGTACAGTATTTGTGGTATATATGCATTCTGCCTGCTGTGTATGCAGTTACACTTTTACATTACAACAACTAGACTCTAAAAGCTTCTTTGTTAATCTAAGCTGCTCTCCTGACAACAGCAGCAAAAAGCCTGATAATTAGCACAATGTTCTGCCTATAGCTGGTGCTCAAGAAATATTTTATTTATAGCTTCATACCCCTGAAAGAGCATAATGAGAACAAAAGCTTCAATCTAGTCCATCACTTTAAAACTCAACATGCTGAAAACCAGATCTTTAGAGTTTCGTTCTAGAAGTTCCTCACCGCAAAGAACCTTTTATTTGGAAGTAATTACTTCTTGGTTTCTATTTTGTTCCTATATTACCCTAATCCCTGGTGCTCTGAGAAGTTCTTATATGGGGAATTTCTGTTTATAACTGACTCTATCAGACAGATATTCTTTAACTTAATCCTAATTAAAATACGCAAAATTATTACAAAACAAAAACAAAACCAAAAACTGGACCATCCTCGTGACTTACTCTGTTCCGTTCAGAAGCAACAGTAATTAGTTTTAATATTTACTGAACCACTACACTTAAAGCATTGTGATGGGTCTTTAATTCCTTATATTCTTCAGCTCTATAAAACAAAAGCTGAAGGCACATTCTTTATAACTTCCCAGACAAAATGTATCAATTTCAAACTAAGTATTCAGAACAATTTTACTTCGATTTGTTCCCTAATCTGCATCACTACTCAAGCCCTTATAATTTCGTACCTCAATTATATAAATATAGTCTTTCTCATCTGAAGCCATTCTCCACTCTACTAGACTTGGAGTAATTTCTCCAAAAAGCAAATCTGATAATTTTACACACTCTTACTCTTGGGATAAAGTACAAATTCTGTGGCATGGTATGGTTCTTCATGATCTCATTTCCATTCTCTCTCTAGACTTAGTTCTAGTTACTCTAACTCCTTTGCTTATTCTATCCATCCCCCTCCCATTCAATGTGGCAACCCCTCATCCCCTAACTGATCTCCATTCCAGACTCTGGCATCACTTCTATTAAGTTTCCTCTACGTCCTTCCCTTCCCACCCCAGGTTTACATACTTCTTAGTGGTGTTTTCACACAATATTGTGCTTAGTTGTTTACTCAACCAGCAGCTTCTCGAGGGGCTAGAATTCCATAAATCTTAGATGCATAAATGATTCTCCACTTCTTGCAACAGATTGGTGGTGGTGAAGAATTTTGAGGCAAGTAGCGTGCAAGGCCTCTACTTTTCAGCTGAGTCTTAGATTTCTGTTGTGGCAAATGTGGACATTGTTGCTATTCAGATGATTTACTCATTTAGCAGGTTTGGAAACCAGGTACCACAAGGCCCTAACCAACCAAGTAAAATACTTATTTTTATTTTTTGTTTATCTTAGTTAAGATCAAGAATAACTGTAGCCTAACTATATATATATATATATATATATATATATATATATATATTTTTTTTTTTTTTTTTTTTTTTTTTTTGCCTAACTATATTTAAGAAGGGGTCAGGAAAAGGAGAATAATGAAGCCATAAAATTTGTTTTGTAAGACAAAGATATACAAGAAAGGCAATATGGACAAATGAAAATACCTTGCATTTTCAAATTATGTGTGAACAAATATTCATGTCTCAAATCAAACACAGAAATCTTATTTCTAAATTCTAAAAATGATTCATGGTTAAATTCTTCTCCACAGACTACACAGACAACATCTGGCCATTTGAGCAAACTATCCAACAAATATTGAGATGATTAAAAAAAAGAGAGAGAGAGAGAGAGAGAGAGAGATCACATTTTACCCGTGAACACACTGAGGTTTTAGAGGAACATTAAAAATAATAATATTTTAATGAACAAGAATTCAAAGAGAAATTCCTGGCATTAGGTTTACTAATATAACTTTACATTAAAAATGCTGAAATAAAATCTCTAAATTCTGAAATGCCTTTTACTTTAACTGGGTATCAGAACTATACATTACATATGACACTAAGATGTCTAGATTCACCATGTCTGGTAAAATTAAACCAGAGCTGTTTTAAAAAAAATTATAAAATGTTTATAATTTTAACTATTTTATTCTTTCCAAATATTCCAATCCAAAAACTTCAGTCCTAAAGTCAGCAAGACAAGTAAGTGGATTATAAACACATGAACTAACTCAGGATTAGTAATCACTTTGCAAATTTTAACACCAACGGTAGTGTCAACCATATGGTTTTACATTACATCACAGGATGGGAAGTGCAGCAGGTAGGAAAAAACACTACTAGGAGTCAGAAGTGGGTTCTATTTTTAATTCTGTCACTAACTAGCTACAACATCTCAGAGAAATCATTTTTAATGAAGATAAATCTACCTTACTCATAAAATCACTTTCAGCTAAATAAGCTTACAATTCCAAGGGCACCAGTAAAAAATTATTTTTTTTTAGTAATCTCTACACCCAGCATGGGGCTTGAACCTATGACCCCAAGATCAAGAGTCACATGCTTCTCCGACTTAGCCAGCCAGGTATTATCCAGCTTGGATATTTTCTAAGTTCAGAGTTTCTCTTAGGTTACTTTTGTGATTCAACCACAATGCAATGAAATTCTGGAGACCTCTTTTTCTCTCCATATGCCTTCAAAATTGACAACAGCAGCTGCTGTTCATTTGTTTCCCTCCGTAACACATTCATTATATGCTCATATAACACATTTTGTATATAAAGATGACACTAGCGATCCATAATTAGGGGGTGACTACTGACCTATCAACTCTCATTCTGGCTCCTAAAAACTGTCTTGCACTTTCCCAGAGACTGGCTGGCTGAAGTACAGTCTATGGTTATGAAACAGCATTTTTCTCCATGAAGCCAACTAACCCAGTGAGCTGGGCATAGGACCAATGGCCTTACACTTATTGGCAAACGATCTAAATAACCCATCTTCACTAACAGCTAGCAAGATGAGCCTAGACAAAAACTGTTAATTCAGTTAAGCTCTTAGGGACCCCGTTTTGCAAGAAGCCTAGAAGGCAGACAGACACCCATAACCCGTTTCACTGAACATGTTAGTATTCAGTCTGTGTTCCTAAAATATACTTCCAAACAGACTCAGATTAGGAGAAAAACCAGGACGAGGTGAGAAGAGTATGTAAGCCATTCCCTAACACAGGACCCAGAAAAATCCTAATGGTGGGTCGTTCGAATAAGTTTCAGAGTATAGAAGGCTGGATCGAAAACCACAAGCAGCACGAGGAATCTGAGGAAGAAGTCTGAAGGAAAAGGCAAACGTGTATCTGTATGTTGTCACTGGAAAATGATACGAAGCACAACTTAAAACACAAATGGACGGGAAAAATGGTCCCGTTAACGAGACAGATTTACACCAGCACTAAAAGCGAGGTTTACAGAATTTATTCCGGTGTCAGAAGTCGGTGAAACTGGATCCTAAATCTGCATAAAGTCAGGAGCTCAGTGCATAACTGAAATACACCCAACCATTCACCGTTCCTAACTATTAACCGTGCACAAGTAGCAAAGCCTTCAACAGAATAACGCGCTCGGATAAAGACACGCACAAGGGGACAAAGGGTCAACGTTACAACGTTAGCCGCCCCAAATCTGGACACTGTCAGGAGCGGGGAGGGGGCGGGGGCGGGGGAGGAACGTCTTCCAAGGATAGGAAGGAGTTAGCCAAGGTGAAAAGGTGTGCATGGAGGTGGAGGCTGGGAATATATGGGCAGACCCTCTTAGGAGCCCTCGGAAGATGCTACAATAGCCGTGGGATGGCATCAAGCTTCGGACCCCGGGAGTGAGAGGGGAGCACAGAACAGGGCACAGGGAGGGTCGCGGGGACAGGGGACCCTGGGGGGCCTGGCGACAGCACCTCCCCATCCCCCTCGCCAAACGCGGGACCCCTCTCACCTGCGCGCCGCCGCCCGGCAGCTGCGGGCAGCGGGGAGAACTGGGGGACACGTCCAAGTCACTCTCTTCCTCAGCCTCCCCCTCGGCCCGAGGGAGGCTCCAAGGTCCTGGCGGCGGCCACGGCTGCTCCATGTCCGGCGGCCCCCAGCCCTAGAACCGCCACTGCCAACGGACTTGGCGTGAGTGGAACCCGCTGCGCGCAGCCAGCCGCCCCAGCCGGCCGGGGCCGTTACCCAGAATCCCTCTGCTGGCCGCGACGCCGACGTACACCCCGCGCTAGCCTGGGCCGCGGACGGCGGAAGAAGACGGAGTCGCTTGGTGGCGTCATTTCCGGTGTGGTGGGCGGGGCCGAGGAGGAGGTCCGGGCGCCCGCGGGCAGGGGCTGGGTCCGGGGCTCGCGCGTACGTTTCGTTTCTCTGAGAGCTTTGAGTGCTGCCTGTGGACCCCTCAGGGCGCCGCGGGTCCCGTAGTCTCAGGTTGTCGTGGCGCAGTGCTCCCTGCGCTGTGCGCCTCGGGTCTCGGGCGTCGGCAGGTGCGGTGTCCACTTTGCAAGCTGTTTACAAAGCCGCGACTCCCTTCCGGACGTTCCTCTGCAAACTAGGAGCTCTGAGGCCGGGGTGGGCGGAAAGTAGGGCAGAGTTTCGAAACGCAGGGCTGAGTTTTCTCTCACTGCGAGTTCCCAGCTGCAGGAGTTTGCGAACGTTGGCTGGGAGGAGGGCGCCGAGGATGAAGGGCCCGAGCAAGCGCGGCTCGGAAGGCGGATGAGGGTGGGGGGCCGCGGCGCGAGCCCGGGCAGCCGGCACCCCGCGGTCTCCTCCGGTCCTGAAGGCCTGCGCTCCCGTCGAGCCCTTCGTGGAGGAGGAGAAACACGCCCAACGCGCCCAAGGTCGCACGTGTAAGGAGAAGACGTGTGATCCGCGCGGGGGTCTGACCTCAAAACGTGGGTGTTCCACACAACCACGCTGCTGCCCTGCTCATAATTAGAGACCCGAATAAAAACGAGACGCCATTTTCCCAGTCCTCACAGACTGACAGACTTCGAGGTTTGTCCGTGCCCGCTGTTGACAAGACGTGAGGAAGTGCTGTTAAAGAGAATGGGATTTGTGTCACCTTTTTGGAGGGGAGATTTGACAATATCGGTGCTTTAAGGGCTTTGATTCAGCACTTTCACTACGAGGAAACTATCCAACGGTTATTTTTGTACCAATAGCCAATGATTTATCTACAAAGATGTTTATTGCAGCACTTTGCAGCAAAAACCAAACTAGTTGCCCATCAGTAGAGGAACTTAAATTATGGTATATAAACACAATGTGATACCAGTCTTTAAATAAAGAGTAGATATGTATGTGCTGATATAGAAAATCTTCAGAATGTGTTGAGTCAAAAAAATGCGTGTGTATAAACAATTCCTGGAGAGTGAGCAAGAATTCTTAATGATGGTAGGTCAGGCTAGGAGGAGATTTTCGGAGTTCCTTTGCTTTCCGTTTTTAGCTTTCCTGCGTTATACAGTTTGAATATTTTTCAATAAATATGTTATACCTTAATAATTAAAATGACAGTTGAGAAGCACTGTGCCCAAAACTTTGAGGTTAGGGAAGGCCACCGGAGTTAAAACAGAAAGGGGGAAAGAAAAGGAAAACACTTTTTTTCTCTTTGTTTCCGTGAAGGCACGTAGTGCTTTGAGCAGTGCTGGGCTTGAAGCAAGCCCTGTATAAATGTTAAGTATTGTTGTTTTATTGGTTTTTCTCCTGCCTGTCTCACTACTTCCCCTCAGGCTCTTTGGCAGGCTTCTCCCCTTCTAACGGACCTCTAATTTTAGAATTCCTCATATTTTTGCCTGTGGGGAGGACCTTATCTGTTCTTGTGGCTTTAAATAACATCTGTGTATTGACAGCTTCCTAATTGAAATCCAAGCCTTGAACTAAAGTACTTCAGACTCATTTGTCTACCTGCTGACTTGACATCTCTTTCTCTCTCTTTTTTTTTAAGTAGGCTCTGCACCCAATGCAGAGCCCAATGTCCACGCCCCGACATCTCTCTTTGAATGCATATTTTAAATTTAACATTTCCCAAAAAAACCCTCTTGATTCTACTCCTTCCCCAAACTTCTTCCTGTTTTCTCTATATCAATAAATGGGATCACCACCAATCCCAAAAGAGGTCAGCCTTAATTTATCCCCCTCCTTCCTCCCATGTCTGAACCAAAGCAAATTTTGTTGTTGTTGTTGTTATTGTTTTTTAAGATTTTATTTCTTCATTTGACAGAATGAGAGAGCTCAAGCAGGGGAAGCAGCAGAGAGAGAGAGGGAGAAGCAGGCTCCCCACCAAGCAGGGAGCCCAAAGTAGGGCTCAATCCCAGGACCCTGGGATCGACCTGAGCCGAAGGCAGACACTCAACCATCTGAGCCACGCAAGCACCCTCAAATTTTGTTATTTTTACTCTCAAATACATCTTGAATCTGTCTACTTCTCTCCAGTTGTAATGTCCTCCCTAGCCCAGGACACCTTGATCTTCCTTGGGCCTGCTACAGTAGTCTTCAATGTCTCTGTTCCATTTTTGCTCATTACAAATCTCTTCACACAGTTACCAAAGAGACTTAATATATGTATATAAATCAGATCATGCCACACCCCTGCTCTATCATTTAAATGCTTCCAGCACAAATAACAGAAACCCAAACTTAAACCATAAGGAAAATTATTTTCTATTTAGCCAAAAAGGACGAAGATCAGTGTTCTCAGGATTGGTTTAGCAGTTTGTTGATGTCATCAAGGACTCAAGTTCTTTCTATCCTTTCCACCACCCTAAGTATGTTGACTTTCATCTTCAGGCTTGTGGTGGTTGCAGGATGGCTGCCATAGCTCTGGACATTACAGCAAAACAGGACAACAGCCAAAGCAGGAAGAGAGGAGGCAAACAGCTGTATTTACTTGTGGCTCTACTATCAGGAATAAAAATGTTCCTCAGAAGCTTCCAGTGACTTCCCCTTATATCTCATTGTCCAGAATTGGCTTAAATAAATTATGATTCACTCCCTGAAGTAAGACGCATTGCCACCCAGGCAAAACTGGAGCTCCAGTAGCAAGGAAGAAGAGCTTATGGCTCTTAGGTAAGCAACCGCATTGTCCACTCTAACTTTGAGTTCCTATGCTATTTAATGCCAGCCAGCTCTTCAGGGTCATCTCTTAACCTCCTCTGCCCCCTGCCCAGGTCTCTCTTAGTATGCTCACTGGCCTCCTTTCAGTTTCTCAAACGTGTCAGTTTCCTCCTTGACTCCTGGCCTTTTACATTTTGTTGCTCCCTTCACCGGGATATCTTTTCTCTAGTACTTTAAAAGTCCTGCTAGTGGTCATGCTTTTTTTTTTTTTTAGCTAATAGATAAGATATTATCCCCTTAGAGAGGCTTATCTGTCTGATGGGTCTAAATTAGGTTCTTATTACCTCTCCAACCTATAAACTTCTCTCTCACCCCCAACACCCGGATTCCTCCTAGTATTTATCATACTGTTATTATCTTATGTTCACTTATTATCTTCCCCTCCTAGAATGGAATGCCCACAAAGGCAGAGACTGTTTCTTGTTCACTCTTGCACCTCGGCTGTCTAGAATAGTACCTAGCACACAGTAGGTATTCAATAAATATATGTTGAATGGATGAATAAAGAATGAATGAATGGAAACAAGGATAAAAGGAAAGGTGTGGGAATAATATAAAGACAGAAGAGGGTGCACCGTCCAGGCCAGCATGGTCTTCATTCGCACCAAAACCGTGAAGGAAGCAGCCCGGGTCATCACTGAGAAGCTACAGGCATCTGGGTAATGACTTCCACACCAACAAGCACGTGTGCAAGGAGATCACCATCATACCCAGCAAGAAGCTCTGCGGCAGGATCTCGGGCTCTGTCACACACCTGACGAAGCGAATTGAGAGGGGCCCGGGGAGAGGAATTTCCATCAGGCTGCAGGACGAGGAGAGAGAAAGGAGGGATAATTACATGCCCGAGATAGCCCTGGATCAGGAGATCCTGACACTGAGGAACTGTTGAAACTCTTGGGACTCTGGCAATCTGTCCAACCTGCAGACCACTCAGGCTGCACTTGGGATGAATTTCAAAACACCACATGGAGCCGTTTGAATCTTTCTGCTGTGCTGTAATATCTTCGATAAACCCTGGACAACAATGTTAAAAAAAAATGGTGAAAAAGGAAAGAGGAAAATAAAGGGTGGATATAATGACATCATCTTAGCCATCACTGACTTTGGGGCCTAAATCCTTCGCTCAAGTTCAGTGGATACTTTTTACAAGTCTTGGAACTCAATCAGACTCTTCTACTTTCTTATATTAGATCATAAATATAATTCCCTGGAAACTGCTTTGGGTCATAATTAGCCTACTGCTCCCATGGACATGGAACTAGTCAGCTGACACTCAAAGGAGCAAATTAGTTTTCCTGAGTAGAAATTACTTTAAAACGAAAGGATATGGACTATGTAGTCCAGAATGCCCAAGGGCAGTCCTCGTGGAAGGGTCTGCGTGGTATTAGTATTGAGCCTACAAAAGCCAGTGAGTCAAAGTGGAAGCCAAAGAGTAACATATGAGTCTGACTCATAAACTCTAATAAATTTTGTGAAATAAACTTTCACATGTATGAGTCCAGATCCCAAATGACTCCAAGATTGTTAGAAGCTGTTCAGTTGCAATTTAATTCCTTCCTTGGATGCTTTCCTAATACTTGGGGAAAATTCTGGAGAAGTATGTGCACTTACAGAAATACTCAGCTTGCCAGCTCCTGTGTTGGATATTCACGTAGAGGCCACTATTCTTCTAATACAGTGCTGCTTTTTTCCTTAAGTAGGTTTCCCTCTGAATCACTTGGAAAGTGTTATGTATCTCAATAGTTTTCTTTTTTTTTTTTTTTAAAGATTTTATTTATTTACTTGACAGATAGATCACAAGTAGGCAGAGAGAGAGAGGAGGAAGCAGGCTCCCTGCCGAGCAGAGAGCCCGATGCGGGCCTCCATCCCGGAACCCTGAGATCATGACCTGAGCCGAAGGCAGAGGCTTTAACCCACTGAGCCACCCAGGCGCCCTCTCAATAGTTTTCTTAATCTACATTTGAGGTAAGTAGATCTACCATGTTTTCTCTTTGTGTTTATAAGAATTCTACTGAAGGGCATTTCATAGTGATACCACTAAGAGTCCTCTTGATGGGCTGGCTATTTTAGGACAGAGGGAGGTTCACATAAGGATATTTTGGATATAAGGATTGCTCTTCTTATTTCAGTATATGTTAAGCATTTTTAAATTGTTATGACTATGTTTATACATGAAAGTATAGAATTATAATAAACACCATATATCCATCATCCAGATCAACAATTTTGAAGATTTTACTCCATTTGCCTTATCCATTCCTTTTATTCATTTGTTGTAGTATTTGAAAACAAAATCTTAAACATGACATCATTTTACTCCTATATACTTTAATATGTAAACATGTTGTTTAAACAATGTAGGTATTTGCCTTGCATAAACAGAAGGACATTATCATACCTATCAAAATTAATTGCTTGGTATTATCTAATGCCCATATCACAATCAAATTTCCCCAATAATCACAAATATTCTATTTAAGTTGGTTTGTTTGAATCAAGGTCCCATCCCAATGATGGCTACATATTACATTTGGTTGTTAGATTTCTTTTTTCTTTTTTTTTTTAAAGATTTTATTTATTTGTTTATTTGACAGAGAGAGAGAGAGATTACAAGCTGGCAGAGAGGCAGGCAGAGAGAGGAAGAAGCAGGCCTCCTGCCAAGCAGGGAGCCCGACGTGGGGCTTGATCCCAGGATCCTGAGATCATGACCCGAGCCAAAAGCAGAGGCTTTAACCCACTGAGCCACCCAGGCGCCCCCGGTTGTTAGATTTCTGAAGTATTGCTTAATATAGAGCATTTCCCCTGACCCTTTCCCTTCTTTTTTTTTTTTTCCCCCTTTAATGTCATTGACTTGTTGGGGACTAACTGGGTCAGTTTTTGTATAGAATGTCCCACGTTCTGATACGTCTGTTTGCTTCCTCATGGTGTCACTCACATGTTTCTCCATCCTCCATATTTCCTTTATGTGAAGTTAGCTCTAGAGCAACACCGTTCAATAGAAGTTTCTGTGAAAATGGAAATATTCTACCTGCCCTGCCCAGTATTGTGGCCACTAGCCACATGTGGCTATTGAACACTTTAAATGTGACTGGTGTGAGTGAGGAGCTGAATTTCTGATTTTATTTAGTATTAGTTAATTTAAATTTAAATAGCCATATGCAGCTATCTTGTTAGACAGTGCAGCTCGAGTGGCTTGATTAGAGTCAACCTCACCTTTTCGGCATAAGTGTTTCATAGGTCCTTTCTGTGAATCACACAGGGAGACAGGATGCCACCTTTAGTAATGTTAAGATTAATCAGTGGGTTCATTAACTTTTTAAAAAGTATAAACTTAATTTTTATGCAGTTTATGAGAATCAAGGAAAGAGTCCAGTGTTGTTTACTGAGCTTTTTTTATACATTCATAGTGGAAGTGAGAAAGGTGAGTTTTTCTCTATATCAAACTGTGGGAATACTAAACTGGTGAAGAACATTTCAGAGAAAGATTTTGGAGAAGGCAGATATAAAACAATTATTTCTTGGGTCTCAAGGCTAGGCCTGTGCTTTTTAAAAAAAATTTGAGAGAGAGAGAGAGAGTGATTGAGGGGCAGAGTAGAGAGAGGGACAAGCAGACTCTGTGCCCAGAGAAGAGCCCAACACAGGCTCCATGTGGGGCTTGATCCCATGCCCCCCAGATCATAACCTGATCTGAAAACAAGTTGGGCAACTAACCAACTGAGCCACCCAGGTGCTCCTGGGTCTGTGCTTAAAAAAAAAAAAAAAAAAAAATCAGGGTACCTGGGTGGCTCAGTCAGTTGGGCATCTGCCTTCAGCTCAGGTCTTGATCCCAGGGTCCTGGGATAGAGGCCCAGCGTGGGGCTCCCTGCTCAGCGGGGAGTCTGCTTCTCCCTCTCCTTCTGCCTGCCCCCCCCACTTGCTTGCTCTCTCAAATAAATAAACAAAAGTCTTTAAAGAAAAAATCAGTGATCTGAAAATGCATCATTGCTGAAATAATCCAGATTGTTTTCTGTACTTGGATTTTTTTTTCTTTTATTTTCAGACCTTTCTAACACATGCTAATGAACAGCTCACTTTGGAAACTTGATCTGCTGGTGTTGTTCACATTCGCTAATGAATAATTCACTGTCTCAAAAGATTGTAGGCCTAAAAAAGAGTCTGAGTCCAGACATAAACTAATGGACCAGAGCAGGACCTCGGAGGTCTTTTTCACTTATTATTGAATACAGCTTCCCTGGGAAAGACAACTTGCTCTAGTGAGTGGGCATGAAAGTGCTACAGATTAAAAAAAAAAGTGCCCCTCTTTCCTTACCTGCTGCTTTGTCAGATCACCAAGTGGCCCTTCTTTGTCCTGTACAGAGGAACTGATGTCAGTAGAGGGCAGGGCAATGGATCTAAAACCTGGTTTGACTAACTCTATCCCTTCCAGACTCTGGTGAAAACGATAGCCTCATCTTTCCAGAAAAATGCCCATATACACATGCAGAAAACGTTGCCCGTTATTTCAGGGGCTTTAGGACCCCTAGATGGCCAGGGGTCATGGGACAAGATGCACTGCACTGGAAGCAGAAAAGCAACGTTTTCATGGCGTGCTGTACATAGGATGCTGCCCTGAAAGCTCAAGAATCCAGTTCCTGGCCCTCCCTAGTTAACCAGGTTTGGTCTTTTTATTGTTTTATCTTTTCTGCTTGTTTTAATTTGTTTTCCTCTTTGGACTAGATAATGCAAATACTTGGCAAAAGTTTTCAAAATGTACCTAAGGATATTCGGTGAAAAGGAAATTTCTTCTCTCTCTCTCTACTCTAGGGCCCCTCCCCCAAGACATCCACTATTAGCAGTTTCCAGTGTATCCTTTCGGGAATATTCTAAGCATGTATGTACATACATTCCCTGTCTCTTCCAAATGGCAGCATACTTCACACATTTTTTTTTGCTCGATGCTTTTTGGTCCCCTTAGTCCTATATTTTAGAGAGTGTTTATTGCTAGGATGTACAGTTCTGCTTTATTCTTTTCCATGCTGCATGGAGTTCCATCTTAAGGCTTAAGTTAAGCATAACTGATTGAATCTGACCCTACTTAATGAACATTTAGGTGGTTTCCAGTATCTTCTTTTTTTTTAAGTTTTTTTTTTAAAGTAAACTCTACACCCGATGCGGGGCTTGAACTTATAACCCTGAGATCAAGAGTTGCATGTTCCGGGCGCCTGGGTGGCTCAGTGGGTTAAAGCCTCTGCTTTCGGCTCAGGTCATGATCTCAGCGTCTTGGGATCGAGGCCCGCATCGGGCTTTCTGCTCAGCGGAGAGCCTGCTTCCTCCTCTCTCCTCTCTCTCTGCCTGCCTCTCTGCCTACTTGTAATCTCTCTCTCTGTGTGTCAAATAAAGAAATAATAAAAAATCTTTAAAAAAAAAAAAAAAGAGTTGCATGTTCTACTGACTGAGCCAGCCAAGTGCCCCCAGTATCTTTTTTTTTTTAGATTTATTTATTTAATTTGGGGGGTTGCGGGGAGGCAGAGGGAGAGACAGTCTTGAACAGACTTGGTGCTGAGCAGGAGCCTGATGCTGTGATCACTACCTGAGCAGAAACCAGGAGTCAGTCACTTAACCCACTGTACCACCCAGGCACCCCCACCCCCCTGCCCCAGTGTCTTTTTTAACTACAAATAATACTGCAGCATGTATTTTTCTGTATGTGTGAAAGTATATGCATACACACCCATTCCTAGCACTGGAATTGCTGAGTCCAATGAAACATTTTGATGGACATTAACAAATCGCTCTCTAGAGAGGTTACCTGTGGTCGGCAGAATAATAGCCCCCCAAAGAGATCCCCATCCTACTTCCTGGAACCTTCGAATTCCTTACCTTCCCCGGCAAAGGGAATTAACATTACAGATGGAATTAAAGTTGCTCATCAGGTGACCTTAGAATAGGGAAAGGATCCTGGGTTATCTGGATCTGCCCATGGAATCACAAAGATCCCTAAAGAGAGAGCCAGAGAGATGGCAGTGTGATAAGGACTGGGCTCAAATTTGCTGGCTTTGAGGATGGAGGAAGGGAGCTCTAAGCCAAGGAATGTAGGTGACCCCTAGAAGTTGGAAAAACAAAAAAAAAAAAGGCAAGGAATACAGCCCTGCTTCTAGCTTTGCTTTTAGCCCAGTGAGATCTCTGTTCAATTTCTGACCCACAGAACTAATAATAATAAATGAAAAATTTGTCTTGTTTTAAGCCATTAAAGCCTCTTTTTTTAAGACTTTATTTATTTGGGGGTGCCTGGGTGGCTCAGTGTGTTAAAGCCTGGGCTTTCAGCTCAGGTCATGATCTCAGGGTCCAGGGATTGAGCCCTGCATTGGGCTCTCTGCTCGGCAGGGAGCCTGCTTCCTTGTCTCTCTCTGCCTGCCTCTCTGCCTACTTGTAATCTCTCTGTAAAATAAATAAATAAAATCTAAAAAAAAAAAAAGACTTTATTTATTTGACAGTGAGAGATACAGCGAGAGAGGGAACACAAGCAGGGGGAGTGGGAGAAGGAGAAGCTGGCTCGATGCGGGGCTTGATCCCAGCACCCCGTGATCATGACCTCAGCTGAAGGCAGACGCTTAAGGACTGAGCTACCCAGGCGACCCTCTTTTTTTTTTTTTTTTTAATAGTTTCCCTCTTTATATGAACACTCCTTTCTACCTTATTTGAGGAATGTTTACAATTTATTGTCTTATCATTCATGTTTTTGGTTAAATGGAAAATTTCCAACCATAATTATCTGACTCTTACACTTTTGTTTTTTGCTAATTAACTCTGGAAAATTCCCATGTGGAATGATGTGCCTTTTTTTTTTTTTTTTTTTTTTGGGCAGTGTCCAGGATGTGAGCTGGATGTGCTGATGTGTCGTTTCTGCAGTGCTGATGTCACCGCTGACCAGTGTGCCCTGCAGAAACACTGTGGGAACACAAGTTGGTTGATGAGATTTGCTTTCTGCCACCAAGATGGCGGCCTCCACGAGTCACAGCTTTGCAAGATGGACCAGAGGCATTCTGTATGTAGAAACTTTCACATCTCCACGGCAGCTCAGGTGACTGTGGTGAGTGAAACGAACAGAGTGTAAATATTCCTCATCAACTCATTTAACATCTCCGTGGAAGACTAGCAGTAGTAGCTGTACCTGGTCTTTCCTGGTTCTGCTATTTAGTCTACCCTGATGTGGTGTTGGTTCCCAAACTCAGGAGCTTTGCTGGGTGATATCTGAAACTCTCTCCTAGATGTGGAGGACAGTGAGAGACTCAAGAAAGAGGCAGGCCACTCAAGATAAGTAGATGGCAGTTTTAATAAGCAAGGGAACTTAAACAGGAGGCTTGTCTTAAGCGGCCACAAGATGTCTAGATCTCTGCACCCACCCACCAGAAACTTAGAAGTTTATCTGGAGGACTTAACTGGGTCCAGTCACATATACCATCCAGATGGTCTCAACGGCATTTTGCTGTCTCAAGGCCTGTGTTCTTGAAATGACTCCCAGAGTGGGAATGGTGGGCAGAACGTACCCAAGGCTTCCAATTGCTCTGGTCCAGCTTGCGGGTCAACCAGTGGTCATGTCCTCTTGATGACTTTCTTCAACATATGGGAACCCTCTTACCCACATTCCTTGAATCCTATAGACCGACTTGACCATCTCTGCATTTAACATCTCTTCAAAGATATTTATTGAGCATCTGCTATGCTAGGTATTTAGAATACAAACTCTTAGCCACGCAGAACTCGCAGTTTCTGGAGACAAATAATCAACAATCACAGAAACAAGTGTGAAACTGCTATTGTGATAGTCGCTGCAAAGAAGAGACACATGTATTCATAGGAGATTTCTCATTGTCAGGTGGAGCAGAAGAAAGGCCTGGGTGAAATATGTATATCTGTGTACATATGTTTGTTCATACCTACATTGTACACCACCATAGGTAAAGGGCATAGAGTAAGGAAAGTACCTAGAAACATGCATAGCCAGGTAGAGGAGGATGAAGAGAGAGAAAGAATGGCCATAGAGTTGAAGGGAAATCAGAAAAGGACTTGTAGGGCGCCTGGGTGGCTCAGTGGGTTAATGCCTCTGCTTTCGGCTCAGGTCATGATCTCAGGGTCCTGGGATCGAGGCCCACATCGGGCTCTCTGCTCAGCGGGGAGCCTGCTTCCTCCTCTCTCTCTCTGCCTGCCTCTCTGCCTCCTTGTGATCTCTCTCCCTCTGTGAAATAAATAAATAAAATCTTTAAAAAAAAAAAAAAAAGAAAAGGACTTGTATCCAACCCTAGGAGCCAAGCAAGGAGAGTGCAGTTAAGACTAATAAGAGCACAAGATGGGACAGTGTGTCTGTATGGATCAATAAGGATTTCTATGCCACAGGGGCTGTGAGGTGGTAAGGCACACCCGGATTGAAGTGTGGCTGTTTCCCTTTAGCTGCGTGGCCTTGGGGAAAAGGCTGTCTGGCCTCAGATCCTGCATCTGTAAAATAGAGATGATACCTTCCTCCAAGAGTTATTGTGGAGATGAAATGAATTAGCATATGCAAAGTGTCTATCACTTTGCAGGTTCTCAATAAAGATTGATTCTTCCCTTCTATTATGTCTGTGTCCACTCATTTACTCATCTGTTTTGGTTGTTACTATCCTTGATGACTTGGCATTGGTTTTGGTGACTTCCTGTGAGAGTCGACACCAGTCCTGTTCCCGTAGATCCCTGCGCTCACCTGGGTACCAGCAAGCTGTTGTGAGCCAACATATCATTTCTCTGGATACGGCAGGAAGCCAAGCACGCACCTATGTGCCTCTTGGTATGCAGACAGAGCAACGAGGATCGTGTAAGGACATAATATTCCTCCTTCATCATACTGAGTGTTTCTGTTCCAAGGAAAAAACTCCAATTACCAAAGTGAATGCCTAAATCTTGTCTCAGGACATGTTTGTGTACTTGCATTCCTGCAAATGTGGAAACCTCCAATAGTTTAGTAACGAATGACTCATCACAACCTCAGATTTCTTTCCAGAGACAGCATTGACCCTCCCAGAATTTTCAGATTGGCTAGAAGCAACCACTCTCTCCTCCTTTCCTTCGTTTTTGTCTATCAAATACAGTGAGTGGACAAAAATGCAATCGCCACTGCTGGTTAAGAACTTTTGCTCTGCATGCCGCCTCGGATGGTTTTTGCAGTGTGGCCCTGGCTTTGGCAACCACTGTAACTATTACCCACTGGGAGGTAATGTATTTCCCTGCTTGCCTTAGGTTAACTAAACTCCAGAAGAGACAGACAAATATTTCTGTTGTGGCTAATATGGGAAACCAAACGTTTAAATCTCAGAATTATCCTTGTATTTCTAATTAGCACACAGGTTGGTTTCTTAATATAGACGGGGACCATGTTTTCCAAGCCAAACCCGAGGACCTAACATTTCACAAGCAAGAAGAGTACTTTCAGGGACAGGCTACTCTATTAATTGGAATTGTCAAAGAAATTCCAGGGCTTGGCGGTCATAGAGCTACTAAAAATGGGAAGCACTTCAATGATAACGGAGCTAATGATCATATTCCCCTTTCAGAATGGACGCTGGAAACATTTTAACACAGTGACGGGGGCCGTAAAGAGAGGCGATGGGAAGGGAAACCGGAGCTCCTCCAGCCCCGCGGCGAGCCAGCGCCCGCGGCGGCAGCAGGTCCCCCGGCGGCCGGCGCCCAGCCCGGAAGCCCGCTTGGGGACTGCGCGTGCGCCGAGCCTCGCTCGCGTTCCAGGTGGAAGGTTGCGCATTTGAGCGCTCATGGCAACGCCACGCTTCCGCCTTCTGGAAGCCTTGGCTCCAGCTCCAGCCGTGTGAGACCCGTCCGAGGGGGAGGGACCTGGGCTGTGTCCCGGGGGACGGATGGGGGACGTGGGCGAAGGGGGCAGGGGAAGCCGCTGGGAACGTTTGCCCCAGGGAGCGAGCTAAACTAAGAGAAAGCGGTCCAAGGCTCAGCCCAGAAAGGATCTTTTCATTCCAGTCCTTTCGCCCACGCAGGGAACGATGCCTCTGGAAGTGGTGGTGGAACTACAGATCCGGGCGGTAAGAGAAGTCGACGAGCCTCCCCACCTTGCTCCAAATCGGCTCCTTCCCCGGGCTTCCTAAACGGTCGCGATCACTTAACCGCCTCCTCCCTGCCTCACTACACACGCATCATTACCTTTTGGGGGGCAGGTCGTACCTCTGTGCCCCTAAGACCTCTACATTGGTCTTCCCTGATTTCTTCACCTTTAATTCAGCCCAACCTCTTTCAACATTTTTCCCCCTTAAAGGACTTGTTAGCTTTATAAAATTTTCTGTTGTTTTGAAATAACCATGCATTAAGTCCACGAAGAATTTTATTATTTTTCCAGGATACAGATTTGTGAAATAATTTTTTAAAAACGCTTCTTTAAATGACAAGCGAAGAATTCAATTTCAGAAAGCCCAGTCACTTCCTGATAACTTGCCACCTCTATGAACCAATGGAATATATATATATATTAAGATTTTATTTATTTGTCAGAGAGAGAAAAAGCACAAGCGGGGGGGGGCGGGGAGCAGCAGGCAAAGGAAGAGGCAGGCTCCCTACTGAGCAAGGAGCCCAAGGGGGTGGGATCATGACCTGAGCCGACCGCAGTCGCTTAACAAACAGCCACCCAGGCATCCCCCAACTGAATATTTTCTAAGTATTTCCCCTAGAGATGGCTCTGGCTTGCTAATTCCAAAATGGGACAGTTAGTCAACACCTGTTTTATAATTATCCACTGAATCCCGCTTAAGTGAGCTGCTGTGGCAGAATGAGTACATTGTTCCTGTTTGGGGTCAGTCACTACTCTGAATTCAGCTTCTGTGTTCCAATCCTTGCATCCGTAGTTGGTGACAGACTGTCATGCAGCTTTGCCTCCCAGTTATAGGGGCTTCTCAACTGGTTGTGAATACAAGCACAATGTCAGTAAGTTATGGCCATGGAAAATCTGATTACCCTCCATACAAGTGACAAATGCCATGGTTTCATCATACATGCAGTTCTGGAAGAAAAACAAAAATTTCCTGGATTTGTCCCATTTCACTGAGAGCAAATAGGACCAGACTCTATCAAATTGTGCTACATCGAGTGCCGACCCTCAAAATTTTGTGATAAGGGGAAGGAATTCTTGAGAAGCCGAGTGATAAAGCAGTCTTTCTCTTCATCAAGGGAAAAATTAAACAAGTTTTCATCTCACTTCATTCAACATTATTGGTTAATTTTAATTTTTAAAAGGCATTCTTCAGTGTACAGCTAATTTACAGTAAAATCATTTTCTATTCTATGGTAGTTAGTGTTTCATAGACATCAGTTGAATTGATCTGTGCTTTAAAAGCCTGCAAACTCAGGTCCCCAGCAGCTAAGACAGGGAATTCCAGAAGTATAACCAGGAACCAGGAGATAAAACTAATTGTGAGCCCACAATATTCAGACTTGTTAACACTGCAAAAGGAAATAAATATCATTGCTTTCAAAGAGATCCGGCCTGAATATTGCTGGATTAAAACAAAGGATCTAAGATTAAACAATAAAGCAAATCACTTAGAACTTTACAGTTTGGCTGATTAAGTGAGAGAAGAGGTAGTCAGTGTTCAGGATGCTGTGGGAATACAAATGATTTTATTTTACTTTGAGGAGTAGCTCTTCCTCTGTGCCTCTCCCACTCAGAAAGTTCACACTTCTACCCAGAGCCCACATCACACCACCCAGAGTCCTGTGTGCCTCTCAAAGGCCATAATCCTCTCTCTTTATAAATGTCAAAATAATTCATCATTATCTGAAAACACAAGTTCCAGAGGTAATTCAAAAGTTCTCTTTTGAATTTTTCAGGTAGAACAGCATTTAAAACACACCCCCGGCTTGGTCTTTCCTGCTCAAAGAATAATGAGCAGAGTCCATCCTGCATTTGGTGGTCTTTGGTCTTGTGATCTGAGGAGGCACCCTGGATAAACTGCTTTAAATGTGAAGGTCATTGTAAAGGGAAATTTAGGAGTTAGTTATACTTTGTGCCTGGTATAGCAATGGGCTCCCCTGATGAATTTCAAGTTAAATACTATTACCGAAAGTGTGCTGTATTCAGGGAAATGGAATTCGCCATGAAAACTCTAATATACAGGGTCATCCTTGTGGTACCTATGAGAAAGTTTATGTCCTTGCACTGCAAAGAACCAAGTTATTTTCCTATTATCTCACTAGAGGTAATCTTTATTCAATAGAGATGATGGGCAGCAAAGCCCCATCTCCCACCATATTGGCCACTGACATAGTATGTGGTAAGCACCCCCCCCCAGACTCTTAGTTCCTGACGGCCTCAGTTAGCTTTTCTGTCCTCTGTCATGCCACGCCATTTGTCGTCAACAGAATTAAGCATTCGGCCATACTCCCATTCTTCCTTTTCTGTGGGCACTGTAGACATGCCCGCCTTTACGGGTTTCTTCTTCAAGTTCTTGGCTTGTTCTCTAAATGCAAAAAGATAATATTAGAGAATAATGGGAAATAAATATTTGAAGAGTTTTTGAGGAGGTAGAGGGAAAGGAAAGCAAGATATGGACTATAATCTCTCTTCTCACTACCCAATCCCCCAAAATGGAAGCGACTAAGAAAGCTTATCAAGAAAATCAGGATTAAGAAGACACTGTGGCAAGAGATATTCCAAGGAATCAATGGGAAAAACCTATGTCTTAGACTTTTAAAATACTGTTTAAAATCTACCTCAGAGCTAGTATCAGTAGATAGCCCATCCATATGTACATTTACAGAATGAAGATCTTAGGGTTTGTTTTTTTCAAAGTTCACTTTACAAGTGATACTTACAGAATTACTAAAAAACACAAAATTTACTTTTTCAACTTTTAAAAAATCAGCACAATTATAGTCACCCCAGCTTGTTTTCTTTGCAGTTGTCCTAGAGATATAAACAATTGTTGAATAAATATATAATAGAGGGCGCTTTTTTTTGCTTTCTGTAATATGGCTGTGGTCATAAATGGCCAGCATGTTCTCCAGCGTAGCAACCCATCAAGACAGAATGACACCTGAAATCCCAATGAAGCCTGAAATGTCCTTAGAGGGACGCTCGGGATTGTCGCTGGCTCACGGTGGCTTGCATCGCATGTGGAAACCTTCAGATCTCCGGGTCATGGTGAATGAGATGGTGTCATTGTTGGATCCACAGTACAAAGAGGACCGGGGCATTGTGGGGCGAAAGCCAGCAATAGTCCACGATGCTATACTGCGTGTAGCCCAAAAAAAAGCCAAAAGCCACATCAGTGACATTGTGGCGCCCCAGCATGACCCTGGAGAAGCCCACGATGAAGGCCCATAGGACCACAAGCACCCTCAGCGGAATGGCCAGCACCAAGTGGTTGAGGATGAACCGCGCCACCAGGGCGGCCCTGGTGGCATGGCCAGAGGGGAAGGAGTACTTGTCCACTGAGAGGGTGACGAACATGTCCATCTGGTTGTGAGCCGGGCGGCGCCTGCGCACCAGCCCCTTGATCAGGGCCACGAGCAGCAGGTCCAACAGCAGGGCGAAGAGCAGGTTCATGAGCACCTCGCGCCCGGCCCAGCTGTCGCTCCTGGCCAGGCAGTAGAGGGTCCCCAGGAGCCAGGGGATGCCGTGTCCCGAGATCTCCAGCAGCTTCATAAGGGGCCGCATGCTACCCCAGGACGAGCTCTCCCCGGCGCACACCCCCAGCTTCTTGGACAGCCACAGGTCGATGGCCAGCAGGGAGCGCAGGGCGATGCCCAGGAAGGACGGGTTCAGGTCCATGCGGTCTTCCTCGGGCAGCGGGGCCGGGGCTGCCTGCGAGGGGCCCGCCCCGGCCAGCGGGAAGGAGCCGCGGCGGTGCACCGGGCTCTCGGACGCGCGGAGCC
>LNAC01000203.1:458683-591732 GCA_002007465.1 Ailurus styani
CCCCCACGACCCCCCACCCTGCCCCTCAAGTTCCTCATATCAGAGAGATCATATGGTAATTGTCTTTCTCTGATTGACTTATTTCGCTTAGCATAATACCCTCCAGTTCCATCCATGTCGTTGCAAACGGCAAGATTTCGTTTCTTTTGACAGCTGCATAGTATTCCATTGTATATATATATACCACATCTTCTTTATCCATTCATCTGTTGATGGGCATCTAGGTTCTTTCCATGGTTTAGGCCTATCATTTTAAAAGGTCTGGATGGTATTGCCCAGAAAATGACCTGTTTCCAACTGAGACTGGGAGAGGAGATGAGGATTGATTTTCTAAAAGGCTAGGACTGTATGTAATATTTTTGGAAGTCACAGAAAAAATTTAAGTAGAGTCTACCAAACTGGTTGGATAAGAGAGGAGAGGAATAAATGGATATTACCTTGGGACATATAGTCAGAATCCAGAGGAGCCCATTTCTACTAGATATTGGTAGTGGTAGGAAGCGGGTGGTGAAAATCCAGTCTATTTTTTCCCCTTATTAGTTTATCAGGTTTCCTTCTATATAAGACTTTATAAAGACCTCTTTTTATGAGAAGCCCAAGGATACAAAATCACAAAAGCACAGAATGGTAACTCCGTAAATGGTCTTGGAGGTCACCTAGTCCAACATCCTTGACTTGTGAAAAGGGGGAATCAACCTCAGAGACATTAGACTCCAGAGGCCGCTACTATTCTGTTGCAAAGCTGTGCATTTAAAGATTGCCGGTCAAACATTCTTTTCCTAAGATGCAGTTATTTAAAAATTTTGAAATATTGCCCTCGTTTTTGAGCTGTTTGGGTTCATATTCCAGCTTTCCCCCACCTGGCCCTAGTTGTCTTGTATTTGTTCCTTTCTCTAGCTGCAAATTCTTGCAGCAAGTATCGAAGACATTTTCTCCTCCTTGGACCTTCAGTGTAACCCAGAATTGAATGTTCTATGACATTTGGGTTAATAAGAAATTGCTCATCAAGAATGCATGAGACATTCTGTTTGAGCAGTTACACCACAGGAACATAGTTGAGAAAATCCGTAGACATGGATGAAGTCAAGGGATGCAAGTATTACAGGAGGAAAAAAACCCTCACTTGGATTTGCTTGATAAATCGAAGTCGGTAAGACAAAAATGGATTACAGGGGACAGCCTCCATTTTTGTACTTAAAGGTGACCTGGCTTTTTGGATCAAGAGCAGATTTTAACCATGCTTAAATTTAAACACCGTTTAAATCAGAACCTAAATGCCTGAAATCAGACTCTGCTGAAAACTTCTGTTTCTTAGAGGCTTCCAGAGTTCAGGGAGAACGGCCTGTTAGGCTTTTAATCTCAGTCCTCTCCCAGACCCTTCAGCTCAAGGACAAAATAAGCAGATTTGGCATTGGCTAGACAGATAGCACAACATTTGTCTTGTGCTTCACAATATAGTTTAAACTTATAAGGCTGTCCCTCGCTCTGGGTATTTTGGATTCTGTAGGAATGTAGCTACTAGTGCATAGTTTTCTTTTGTGTTACACATAGGTAGCATTTTTACTCACGTTCCTTTTTAGTCCAATCGCTAATGTCATTTATTCAGTTAACATCACTTAATGAGTATCTGTGGTATGCAGAATGTTTTTCTAGTTACTCAAGCAAGACTCTGAGGTTGATGCCAGATGTGCTTTTAGGAACAAACTGTGGGTTAGGTCCAGTTGATGACACTTTGAGTGTGTAGTAGATTCAGCTAACTCAGATTTCCCTTGCACTTTGTACCGGGTTCTCATTCTATAGTCATTCGTTGAACTTTTAACCACATACCTGTTAAAGATACTCCTGTTGAAGTTTAAAATATTATATGGCTGTAATTGGTATGTGTTAATTATTTGGAAGAATATAATCTATAGTTTCTATAAGCATATATTAATAAATCTTAGAAAATTTATTTTCACTGGGTTTTTTTTTTTCCTGCAGGTATTTGAAAATGCAATAGATCCTGGGGCTGTAGCAGACATTTTAGAAAGTAGGTATTCTCGAAACAAAACAAAACAACCGTTGTGTGTATGTAATTGTGTGTACAGATAAAAAATTCTACTGTATTCTATGTTGTGATATTTCCATGTTTGATCCACATTTATATTCAGGAGAGTCTATGTCAAAGATATTTATTTATTTATTTTTAAAGATTTTACTTATTTGTGAGGGAGAGCATAAGTGGGGAGGAGAGGGTGAAACAGACTCCCTGCCAAGCAAGGAGCCCAGTGTGGGGCTTGATCCCAGGACCCTGAGATCATAACCTGAGCTGAAGGCAGCAGCTTAAGCAACTGAGTCACCTAGGTGCCTTGTCTGTCAATTTAAATCATGTTTTTTTTGTGTTTTTTTTTTTAAAGATTTTATTTATTCTTTTGACACAGAGAGAGAGATTACAAGTAGGCAGAGAGGCAGGCAGGGAGAGAGGAGAGAGGAGGAAGCAGGCTCCCCACTGAGCAGAGAGCCCGATGTGGGCCTCGATCCCAGGACCCTGGGATCATGACCTGAGCCGAAGGCAGCGGCTTTAACCCACTGAGCCACCCAGGCGCCCTTAAATCATGTTTTTGATTCTATTACAAACTCTTTTCCAGATAGATGGGATTTATTGGATGGTACACTTCTGTTTTTTAATTTATTAAAATTAAATGGTTTTTGTATCTTCACACAGTTATGTAGCCATCACCATAATTAATTTTAGAACATTTTGATCACCATAGAATGAAGCTCTAAACCCATTCTTCCTAATCACTCCCAGGCTTGGTAACTACTAACCAATCTTTCTGTCTCTGTAAATTTGCTTATTCTGGATACTTCATATAAATGGAATTATATAACACGTGGTCCTTTGTGACTGGCTTCTTTCAACTCAGCATAATGTTTTCAGGATTCATCTTTGCTACAGCACGTGTTAGTACTTCATTTGTTTTTGTGGCCAAATAGTGTTCCATTGTATGGCTGTACTACATTTTAGTTATTCATTCCTTGGTTGACGGACAGTTGGGTTGTTTTCATGTTTGGGCTATGATGAATAATTTGCTATGAATATCTTTGTACAAGTTGTTTTGTTGACATATGCTTTCAGTTCTCTTGGGTATTTACCTGGGAATAGAAGTGCTGGATCATATGGTAATTCTTTTTAATCTCTGCAGAAACTTTACCAAAGCAGCTGCATCATTTCACATTGTACCAGCAATGTGTGTGAGGGTTCCATTTCTCCACATGACTTCAATGTATGTTGTAGATACAAGTCCCATATCAGGTGTATGATAGATAAATACTTTCTTCCATTCTTTGGATTAGCTTTTCATTTTTTTTTTATAATTAAGTAATCAATTTATTTATTTATTTATCAGAGAGAGAGAGAGAACACAAGTAGGGGGAGCTACAGAGGCAGAGGGAGAAGCAGGCTACCCACTGAGCAGGGAGCCCGATGCAGGACTTGATCCCAGCACCCTAGGATCATGACCTGAGCCAAAGGCAGTCGCTTAACCAACTGAGCCACCCACGCATCCCATTTTTTCACTTTCTTTTTGTTTTTTTAAAGATTTTATTTATTTGACAGAGAGAGAGAGATCACAAGTAGGCAGAGAGGCAGGCAGAGAGAGAGGAGGAAGCAGGCTTCCCTGCTGAGCAGGGAGCCCGATGCGGGCCTCGATCGCAGGATTCTGGGATCATCCTGAACCGAAGGCAGAGGCTTTAACCCGCTGAGCCACCCAGGCACCTGGTACCATTTGTTAATAAGAGTATTTTGATAAGGAAACGTGAATCCCCCACCTTAGTTCTTTTTTCAAGGCAGTTTTTGCTATTTGGATTTCCTTGGCTTTCCATATGAATTTTAGAAACAGCGTGTCAGTTCTGCAAAGAAGCCAGCTAGGATGTTGATAGGCATTGCACTGAACCTGTGGATCAACTTGGGGAATATTTCCATCTGAACAATATTAAGGCTTCCAATCCATGAACATTGGACGTGGTGAGAATTAATTGAATGTATGGAATTTGGATCCTGAGACTAGTGAAGTGCTTCACCTTAGCATTGGAGTGATTGTTGGCAAAGATATATTCCTTCTTCCTACTTGGAAAACCTAAAATTACAAGCTGTCTTAGCTATTAAGTTTCTTGGCATTTAAAATCCTGTCCTCATACACTCATATTTTTCATTAGTCCACAAAAGGACAATTTTACTTTTCTTTATTTCCAGCTTCTTTGAGACATAATTGATGTATAACATTGTGTGAATTTAAGGTATACAATATGTGGGTTTGACGCACTTATATACTGTGAAATCATAGCTATCCCAGCAATAGCTAAGAGTCTCAGCACATCACGCAATACGATTTCATTTTGTTGTGAGAACATTTAAGACCTATTGTCTTAGCAAATTTCAAATATATCATATAGCATTAGTAATTAAAGTGTCTATAATTGTCACAATTATTGTCTATTTTAAAATGTTTTCACTTCTCATATTTTGGAATTATCTTTATTGATTTTTAATTGCTGTACCATTTATGTTTAAATTACTTTGAGATTTGAATTTTATTCTTGTCCTTATAGATTTTGTACATGGGTTGACTATTTGTAACTACATTTTGGACTCAGGAAGTATAAAAAAATGTGATATTTTATGTCTCATTTATGTAGTCAGAGAGCATACTGTTTTAAGCAAGATTAACTTGTATAAGTTAATGGTCAACAGCTGTATTGTGAATTTTTAAAAATGAGAAGTCAATTATTATGTCAGTGACTTACGCATATATTAAAATATGAATATATTAAAATCAGGGCATAAAATACCAGTTACTCTCATTCCATGCCTTTGAATTACTGGGCCTCAAAATACCTAAATTATTGTTGGTACATCACCTATTATTATTATTATTATTAATGTAAATGGGATGTTATGGCAGTCTTAAACTTAGCAATTAATGAACAACTCCAGCAATTTTTGTTCTTTTAAAATCTCATTTTTTCTCTTTTAGGCTTCCTAACCAGGTTTGAATTAATACAGCTAGTACCTCCAGGTAATGTAACAGTAAATACATTTCTAAAGTTGCTTATTTTATTTTGAAAGGACTTTGGCATGATGGAATGGGATTGGTATTTACAAGTTGTGCTTTCTAGAACGCTCCCTTTCCCCCCCCACCAGTCTGTTGAATTCTGTCCATTCCCGGAAAACTAACTTTATGGTTTTGGTGGCAGTAAGCTTGAGCAGGCATTTGACTTTCTATTTTTTTCATAACTTTATCTAATTATCATCAAATAATAAAATCTTGGCTCACTTTCTTTCCAGTTGTTGCCTTTGTCTTTGTTCTAATCTACGGGGCATGTGTGTGTGTGTAAACCCGAAGCTGTCTTCTGTGTTAGATGCTAGAACAGAGTTGACAAACTATAGGCCCCAGGCCAAATCCGGCCTTCAGTTTGTTTTGTATGAGTCGGGAACTAAATATCTACGGTTTTAATAATTGAGATTCATATACTCTATGTTTAATTCATATACTACAAAGTTCACTGTTGTCAAGTGTACAATTCAGTTGCTCTAGTATCTTTACAGAGCTGAGCAACCGTCCCCACAATCTTATTCCAGAACATTGTTATTATCCCAGAAAGAAACGTGTCGTCATTAGTAGTCCCTCTTCATTCCCTCTTCCCACAGCCCTGGCCACGACTAATCTGCTTTCTCTGTTGATTGGCCTATTCTGGACGTTTGATGTCCATGGACTCAGACGATATGTGACCTTTTGTATATGTGCTTCTGAAGCGAGCACAATATGTGACCTTTTGTGTCTGGCCTCTTTCACTTCGCACATTTTCAAGGTGCCTTCACGTTGTGGCATGTATCATTACTTCATTCCGTTTTAGGGCTACATAATGTGCTTTTATATGGATGTATCAAAGCTTGTTTATCCATTTGCTGGTTGATGGACATTTGGGTTGTTTCCACTGTTTGAATACTATGCATAACAGTGCTATCAACATTCATGTACAAGTTGTGTGAGTCCATGTTTTCAGTTCTCTTGGGTGTATATATAGGAGTAGAATTTTTGTGTCATATGGTACCTCCGTGTTTAGATTTTTTTTTCTAAGATTTTATTTATTTGAGAGAGAGAGAGAGAGAACACACATGCACATGCAAGCAGGGGGAGGGAGAGGGACAAGCAGACTCCATGCTGAATTCAGAGCCTGACACAGGGTTCGATCCCCTAACCCTGAGATCATGACCTGAGCCAAAATCAAGAGTCAGATGCTTTACCGACTGACCACCCCAGGAAGTCTGTGTTTTAGCTCTGTGTTAACTTTTTAAGGAACTGCCAAACTGTCTTCAGTTCTTACATTTTTTGAATGGTTGTAATTTTTTTTCTAAGTATTTCATGATGTAAAATCATATAAAATTCAGATATCATTGCCTACAAAGTTTTACTGTAACACTTCCATGCTTATTTGTTTATTGTCTGTGGTTGCTTTTTTTTTAATGCTGGAGTTAAGTAGTTATGACCATATGGTCTGCAAAGCCTAAAGTATTTACTATCTGGCCCTTCAGAGGAAAAGTGCTTGTCAGAATCATGGGACTTTAAGAGGAAAATTTTCTGTGGTACCTTTACTTCGTGTGCCTTTTTTTTTTTTTAAGGATTTATTTATTTATTTGAGAGAGAGAGAGAGAACACAAGCATGGAGGAGGGGCAGAGAGAGGGAAAAGCAGGCTCCCCTTGAGCAGGGAGCCCAATGCAGGGGCCGGATCCCAGGACCCTGGGATCATGACCTGAGCCGAAGGCGGATACTTAACCAACTGAGCCACCCAGGCGTTCCTACCTGGTGATTATAGTCTGTGTGTGTGTGTGTGTGTGTGTGTGTGTGTGTGTGTGTGTGTGAGAGAGAGAGAGAGAGAGAGAGAGAGAGAGAGAAGAGAATATTTAAAACTCAAACATTTCTAATTCTTTTTTGATCTTTACTGTTATAGGTTTTTGCCTTTTCTCCTCCCAAAATGAAAATATCTTTACAGTTTTTACCTGTTGCAAAAAGCATCCCCAAATGATGAGAAACCCTTTATAATTTGGTGAGCCTGTTTCTTGCTGTATCTCTGTGGACAGAAGAACACCTAGGTACAGAATTTCTAGATAATAGTATCACATACATTTTTCTTCTCTTTTTGGCTTCCCTGTGATAGATGACTTTTATACTGTCACTTCTAAAAGCATAGATGTACATCATTATTTTTAATGGCAATAAAGAATTTCATTCATTGGGCACCTGGGTGGGTCAGTGGGTTAAAGCCTCTGCCTTCAGCTCAGGTCCATTATCTCAGGGTCCTGGGATCGAGGCCCACATCAGGCTCTCTGCTCAGCGGGGAGCCTGCTTCCTCCTCTCTCTCTACCTGCCTCTCTGCCTACTTGTAATCTCTCTCTCTGTGTCAAGTGAATAAATAAAATCTTAAAAAAAAAAAAAGAATTTCATTCATTTACTTATGTGTTTTTCTAAGTCCATGAACAGTAGGGACATAATTTTTGGTGTTTTGCTGGAGTTTGTCATTCTCAATAGCTGTGTGTTTTTCCATCGTATTATAATTATCCTTAAATTGATGTTGTTAAACACTTAGGTTTTGTCTTTCACATATTTATAAAAAATTATTTTTTTATCTTGGTATGTTTGTAAAGAATAGGATTACAATAGTGCCCCTGTATGTGGGCTTTGCTTCCCATGGTTCCAGTTACCCATGGCCACAGCCATGGTCGAGAAGCCGAGGACCCTCCTTCTGACATTGCCAGGAGTTCAGCCGTAGCCTAAAAACTGATCATTCACCTCACTTCTTCTCATCACATAGGCCTTTTATCAAATCACATCATCAAGAGAAGGATGAGTACATGCAATATTTTCCAAGAGACCACATTCACATGACTGTTTACAGTATATTATAATTTTTCTATTTTCTTAGTAGTTATTGTTGTTCATCTCTTTCTAAGCCTCATTTATAAGTTAAACTTCATTGTAGATAGGTATGCCTAGGAAAAACCATGGTGTATAGAGGACTTAGGACTCTGCTGTTTCAGGCGTCCACCAGGGGCCTCGGAACAGAATCCACTGTGGATAAGGAGTGGACTAGACTGAAGGTCCTTAGCTTGTCACCTGGGAGTAGACTGATCGGCAGCAAGTTTCCATTATTACTGTATTCAGTAGCGTATAGCCTGCCCCTTACCCATAGCCTAGCCGATGCTAGAGATTATCATTTGAATTTATTGTGTTTGCAAAGTATATAATTTCTTTAAAATATATTTTACTATATATGCTGGCCCCTTCATTTTAGATATGATTTGTGACAACCTAAAATTTAAAATTAACTTCTTAAAAATTTCCATTTTCCCATGATTTGCTTTCTTTCTTTTCTTCTGTATAACGTGACTTTCAGTGTCCTTTGATTCCTTGTGGGGTGATGTCTGGATGTTAACATCGCACTTTGGTATACATTCCTGGTATTTTTACCAAAGTTTTTAATAAGTTATGCTTAATGCGTGTGTATGTCTCCTGTTCTGTTGTATTCTTTCGATATTTTATTGGTTGAATCTTTCATTTTCTTAAGAAAGAATGGGAGAATGAAAGTGAGTCTTGCAGCTCCTTTTTCTTTTTTTTTTTTTAAAGATTTTATTTATTTATTTGAAAGAAAGAGAGAGAGAGAGAAAGAGCGCGAGAGAGCATAAGACAGGGGAGGGTCATAGGGAGAAGCAGACTCCCCGTTGAGCAGGGAGCCCAATGCGGGACTCGATCCTAGGATTCCAGAATCATGACCTGAGCCAAAGACAGTTGCTTCACCAACTGAGCCACCCAGGTGCCCTCACAGCTCCTTGAGCTAAAGCAGAGGTAGCCCTGGAGGCCTTTATGAGGATCATAGTTTAGCCTTCTGGGGCTGCACCCAGAGCAAGAGCGGGCCCTGAGGAGTCGCAGGGACCCGGAAGTCTGTAGGTCTCTCTTCTGCCTCTCAGCTCATTGGCAGAAGCAGGCCCTGAAAACAGAGAAGAACCCCACTCTCTGTGGATCTAAGGATAGGCAGTCTTGTAATGGCCGGGCTTTCTTAAGGAGAACAGAGGGAAGATCAGAGAGGCTTTCTACCTGCTTTTCAGAAATTCTTACTGAATATTTTTCAGCTTCAAAGTGATGGGCTAAAATAAGGTATTGAATTTTTTTCCATATATTTTTTTCTTTTTTGACCTAATTTTATGTTCAAACATATATCAGTGCAAACGGGCAAGTTATATTTCAGTGTTAATGAAGTAGAAGCAGGCCCATTTTGGTCTTACTTAATTCTACAGGAAGTTTAAAAAAATAACCCAATACCTGGGGCACCTGGGTGGCTCAGTCGGTTAAGTGTCTACCTTCAGTTCAGGTCATGATCCCAGGGTCCCGGGATGGAGCCCCACATCAGACTCCCTGTTCTGTGGGAAGTCTGCTTCTCCCTCTCCTTCTGCCCCTCCCCCTGCTTGTGCGCTCACTCTCTCTATCAAATAAATAAATAAAATCTTAAAAAAAAACCCCAATACCTAAATACTACTACTGTAAAAATTTAACTAACACAAAGTTATATAAAATAAAAAGTTAAAAGCCACATTCATCAACAGTAATTACTCAGATAATAATTACTACTAATAATTTGTTCTGTTTCCTTTTAGATGTTTTCAGATATATATATGTAAAGCATTTAGTGTAGTCAATGAAATCTAAAATGCCTTTATACGTACACACACATGTATTTGTGAATGTACTCTATATATGTAGTATTTCATATATGTATGTTCAGTATACATATTGGTTGAATATACGTAGCCTGCAATTTGCTTTTTGAAATTTAGTGTATGTCAGATTACGATATGACCAGAAATCCATCTGTGAGAAGGTTGCGAGAGTAGTTCAAGGCCATGATAACTGATTGGAGAACCTTGAGGCTGGGTGCATGCAGAAGGGTTATAACTCAGAAGCTGAAATGGAGGCTGTATGATACTTATTTTCCTCTTGTCTAAAGTCCTCATATTGCGGATCGTGATTTTTAGTAGCTTTAAATTAGAATTGCTCAAAATAATTTCACTCGGCTTCAGATGCATTACAGACTGGTCCACTGACTGGTCCAATGTCTGTGTTTTGAGAGTGTGCTCAGAATATGCCCCATGCTGGGCTGCTGGTATCATGCCCGTGGCTCCAGGCAGAACGGTGGTAGGGAGACCTCTTGCTCTGCTGGTTCTTGATACTTGATAATTAAGCAAAAATGACTTGTCTCACGTAGGCTGTGCTCTGGAATCCCAGGGCCCACATTTAGGTTCATGTGGACCCATCCTTCACGTGGCAGAAATCCTTCACTTTTCATTTTGCTGCAGATATTATTTTATTGTGTGTATGTTTTTTTTTTAAAGATTTTATTTATTTGACAGACAGAGACACAGTGTCAGAGGGAACACAAGCAGGGGGAGTGGCAGAGGGAGAAGCAGGCTCCCCACCAAGCAGGGAGCCTGATGCGGGGCTCAATCCCATGGTCCTGGGATCATGACCTGAGCTGAAGGCAGATGCTTAACGACCGAGCCACCCAGGCACCCCTGTTTTGTTGTTCGATGTTTATTTTTTTTTTTAAGATTTTATTTATTTATTTGACACAGAGAGAGAGATTACAAGTAGGCAAAGAGGCAGGCAGAGAGACAGGGAGAGGAGGAAGCAGGCTCCCTGCTGAGCAGAGAGCCTGATGCGGGCCTGGATCCCAAGACGCTGAGATCATGACCTGAGCTGAAAGCAGAGGCTTTAACCCACTGAGCCACCCAGGCGCCCTGTTCGATGTTTATTTACACCGCTTTCCAACACACATAGAGTCAAAAGACATATTATGACCATTATGCTAATGACATGAGTACCTTAGATTTGCATATGGCTTTACTGCTAAAGAGGTCCAATGATTCCACTTAGAAGCCACGAAGACTCTCCTCTGGTTCGTGTTTACAAAAGCTGGGAAAAAGCAAGCAGACACAGGGAGGCAGCAGCGTAATCTTGTTTGCCCGGGAGCTTCGTGCTTCTTACCCATCTCTTAGATAGAAGCCTCTCCTGGGAGAAATCACGGAGGCTCGGTCCAGCTGTAAAATGCTATTTCAGTGGGCACCCGTTCCTTCGACCGGACTCCGTTTTATCCTTGGTAGTGGTGTTCAGGAGGCATCAGCAATGAAAGAACTCTTCCTGCCTCAGATAATACTGGTCGGAGTTCCTGCTCTGCTGTGTGGCATGCTACGTGCCTCCTGCTCACAGAGCTGGTTTCCTTCTCTGTACCGGAGGTGTCATATGAGATGGGCAAGCTCCAAGTTCTGATATGCTCTCTGTAGAGGCTAGATTTTCAAAACAGCGTGGTTATGAAAATGACTGTTTTTCTCAAAGCCTCATTTGTTTTCCTTTTTTGGGCGACAAGTTTCTCACTGACGGCATTGATGATGTCCCGGTCTGAGTCTGTAGGAGCACTGATTTCTTCCAGACATTTCCCTTGGCCTAGGGGAGTCGCTGAGCTGGTGTCGTTGGTTATGACTTACAACCAAGGCTCCTGCTGCTGCATTCCCTTGCCGTGCTGACGTTTGCACACTGGGTGGCAGTTTGGACTCTAGAACATGACCAAAGCAGAGAGAGAGAGAGGGAGAGAGAACTGAGACACATAAACCTTTCATTTCTGTTCTCCAATTTCAGTCTCTATTCCTGCGATTCCAAAGGTAGGAGATGAGCATGCCTCCAGTTCTCCGACCTCTTTATTTTTAATTCTTGCTAAATCCACAAATCGTGATTTCGTAGCTGTCATGTTGGACGCAGTGACAAGAGCTGGCCGAAAACCTATGGAAGCAGAAAGGAGAAGCCCGGTGTGGAGAGTATCGCACTGTGCATGTCGGGGTTTATCCGGTAGGGGCATAGGATCGAAAACACATGACGTCCGGAGAGCAGGGTGGCGCTGGGAGCTTGGCTCGGTTAGTGGCACGGAGGGGTCCTGATGGTGGCAGGTGATGTCAGGAGGTGTGTTCCACACTTTCGAAATGTCCTGTGCCCTCACAGTAGCCCCTGGGGGCAGGGACTATTATGACTTCTGTGTTTTCCTGAAGAGGAAGCTGAAACTTGGAGCTGATGTAATTTGCTCCTGGTCACAGAGCTGGTAAGTGGTGGAGCAGGGATTTGAACCAGCTCTGAACCGAGAAACAGCTCTTGACCACCGTGCCACAGGCCTCAGTAGAAAGCTGCGTTCTGCTGCTAGTGATGGGCCCGGAGACTGCACATCACTGCCCGTTTTCAGGTTGCATTTGTGAGGTCTCTGAGAGGAGGAAGTCTCTCTGGCCAGCGAGGTGGGACGTCATGTCCACCCCAGAGGGAGCACTGTTGAAGGAGCACTGATGAAAAGGAGGCCGGGATGAAGCGGGGGATCCATCTTACAACTTCCCCCACCTGCCTCTTTCTCATCCATGTACATCGTGTTTTCCTTCGTGTAATTGTTTACCAGTTGTGGAGTGTGAGCTCCGGGAGGGCGGGAACTGGACCCATGTGTCCCCCGCTCTGCACCCAGGGTCTAGACCTCCCAGCACACAGGTCTGCGGTGCGTGTTTCTCAAATGTGTGAACGAAAAGAGATTGAAAAAATGGAGAAGAAGTGATTGGGAAATGAGCGAAGGGTAGGAGTTGGAAGGATTTTAGAGGACTTTTCGTCTGTCTCTTTCTCTTACGGGGGTGGAAGCTGAGTCTCAAGGAGGGTGACTGATGCCAACTGAGCACCTAATGTAAGCAGAACCTTAAGTCCTCTCATGTCATCTGCTGGGAGGCATATCCAAGAGGCTGCCCGATGCCTCTCTTTTCTGACCGCCACTGAGATGCAGTTGCAAAAGGTTCCTCTTTAGGGGCGCCAGGGTGTCTCAGTCGGTGGAACGACCGACTCTTGGTTTTGTCTCAGGTCGCAGTCTCGAGGTCCCGGGATGGAGCCCTGCATTGAGCCCCACATCTGGCCCCACGCTCAGTGGGGAGTCTCTCTCTCTCTCAATAAACAAATTAAAAAAGGAATCTTTAAAATGTCCATCTTTAATGATCTCTGCAGGGGCCTATGAGAGACGCTGGCAGAATGGCCCCTTCCAGGTGAGGGGGTCCTGTCTGGGCCACGAGCTGGTAACTGCCTGGTGCTCACACCCCTCTAGGGACAGCCCTGCCAGGGATGTGGTAATGAATATGACGGTCCCAGCACCGATGTGAGCAGATCACCAACGCGGGTGTGATGCCAGTCTTTTTTTTTTTTAAACTACAGCTTTTTTTTTTTTTTAAGATTTTATTCATTTATTTGACAGAGATTACAAGTAAGCAGAGAGGCAAAGAGAGAGAGAGGAGGAAGCAGGCTCCCCGCTGAGCAGAGAGCCCGATGCGGGTTTGATCCCAGGACCCCGAAATCATGACCTAAACCAAAGGCAGAGGCTTTAACCCACTGAGCCACCAGGTGCCCCAATGCCAGTCTTGGTTCGTGGTGTGTGTCGGGTAGAAAGTGAAATAGGGTGATGTGGTGGGGAGCACCAGGCTCCTTTAGGTTGGGGTCCTGCCTGTCTGATGAGATGACATTTCAACCGAGGCCCCTCATCGGATAGGAGGGAGCCGGCTCTGCAGAGATCCGGGGAAGGAACGTGACAGGAGAACACAGGGCAGGCATCCAAGGTAGGGGTGAGCGTGGTGTGTCTGAGGGACAGCAGGATGGACGCGGCATGATCAAGGAGGAGAGTGCTAACAGGTGACGGAGGAGGGGTGAGGCGAGGCCTGATTACATGGAGTCTTGAAGGCCAGGGTAGGGGGCTTAGGTTTTATTCTAGCAGGATGGGGAGCCCGTTGGAAGGTTTTAAGGAGATGGAAAGGTACCAGGTGGAGTATTTGTAACATGGCAGTGTGGGGAGGACAGGTTTGACCGCAGGACAGCGGAAGCAGGGAGGCCAGCGTGGAGGCGGTGGCAGTGGTCTGGGAGACAGGCGGTGGGGCTGGGACCGGGCCGGAGGCTGTAAGTGTGGAGAGAGGACACAGACTCTAGATTTATTCTGGAGATGGAGTCCACAGGACTAACTAATGGGTTCACGTGAGGAGTGAAAGACTGGAATCAAGGCTAAATCCTAGATTTTTGGCTCAGGCGTGTGGTACTCGTTCTTCTGATGGGAGGATAAGGAGGAGCTTCCTTGCGGGAAAAATTCAAGAGTTCTATTTTGGACCTGTTATCTTGGAGATACGAGGAGCCGTTTAAGGTGAGACGTGAAAGATGAACGGGATCTCACTGGGAATGGGAAGGAAGAAAGGACATTTTGGAGGGAACAGCTTGGGCTGAGGAAGTCCGTACATAGCGGAGGGAAAGAGAGCTCATCAGTCCGTGTGTCTGGTGCACGTCTGAGATGAGACGGGAGGGGTGGAAAGATGACATCGTGATGAAAAAGAGATAATGCGTTCCGTTTGCCCTTTGATCCTCATCAGAACCCAGGCAATTGTACTGAGTGGAATAAGTAGGAAGACATTAATCCATCACGTTTGATAATGTCAGGTGTTTCGTCCTGCTGATGTGCCAGAAATACACCCTCATCAGAATTCTTCTCAAAAGCAAATGGCAGTCACCCAATGGCCAAGATACCTCATTGACTGGTTTCTGTTTTAGCGGTGCTCTGAGAGACGGGGGCCACTCTCGGTCTGAACCTCTTGTGTAGCACCTGCTGTGTAGACAAGGAGGGTTCAGCCGGCAGCGGTCCTTCTGCGCGGCGACTCTCAGTCCTCTTAGACCCAACATCTTCTTTTGGGAATGAGTGTTTTGTAGCTTCTCTTTGCTGTACTGAAAGCACGGTTAATATAACCAGCGGACACGAATCTTTGCAAATGATATTATATCTGAGCTGCAACAAAGGAGAAATAAAAGGAAAATGGTTGAAAATAAAATATGGGTATCAATACACAAATGCTGAGTGTAAGGAAGTATTTAGATGTTGCATGATTTTCAAAATGCCAGTAGCGTCTCAGTAAAGAGCCAAACACAGCCAGGTTCAACTGTTCCTTAATTTACCATGGTAGCTGCATTCCTGAAAGTTCAGTGTATTTCAAGATTGTGCAAAGAATCTGCTCCGTGTTTATATGTAACACTGAGGTTCCAGGCTCAGCCAATTACAATTACAAAAACAGCTTCTCACCTGAAAAAACGTCTGTTATGATGTTAGAATGTGGTGTAGGAGTGTCTTCAACATGGCGGGACATCTTAACACACAAATTTTTGGAAAATTTTTGGTACCAGCCCTGCTAAGAACCGCGGCTTGGGCTGTTCTGTGGGCCACAGGGATGTTGGTACCTCTGCATCAGAGGACACGTTGACCTCCATCCCCGGCCCCCCAAGTCTACACTGTAACCTCTGTGTGAATAGGACATTGTCTGCCTTATTCCTTTTCTATCCCTAGGATGTGGCCCAACATGTGTCCTTAGAAAACATTGTTGAAGGAAAGGATGGGGGGTTGCACTGATGGATGGACAGACGGGTGGATGAAAAGAGATTTTTCTCTTTGTTCTGTTTTGTGAAGCAGCCCTTTAGTTTTTTCTTCTTCTCTGTTATGACTTGAGAAGGCTTTTAAAAATGATCCGAGATAAGAAGTAGTAGAAGTCTCTTCTTGCTTTGATCAAAATGTCTATTTTTACCTGAGTGCCATCTCGGCTGTCACCTGTCTAAGCTTTTATTTTGTTCAACCTGGGAATGTAGATCATTTTGAGAATGTAAATCTACTTACGGCTTTTCTCCTTTCTTTCTAGTGTGGGAAGAGTTGGCCTGCTATGAAGAAAACACACGGGATTTCCTTTTCCCTGAACCCAAGCTGACACCCTCGCTCCCTGGGATGTGCCGGGAGGTGCTCATGAAGACAATTGCAGGGTTTCCAGTAAGTGGTTCATACCTCGCAGGACTTACATGGGGAGAGATTCTTGGGACGTGGACATTTTATTTCTGATAGGGCTTGTTCTTGGACAGATCATGGCATCTCGGTTAGTGCCCCTAGCAGCCCTGTTTAGATGCCCCATTCAAAACCCCAATTATACTGATTCCCACTGCTGCTCTGGGAGGTGGGGGTGGGGGGTGGTCTCTTAACCTAAACAGGCCAAATCATTGCCTTATTCATCCTGTCACTTACTTAGAAGGATGCTTTCCCCCTTCCTCTTAATGCAGACTATTGGGAAGATTTGATGCCAGTTTATTTAATCATAGCCATTGTTTAGGAGTAATAATGAAAGCAAATAGAGAGTAATAATCCCGCCTCTCATTATTTTGAGCTTTTGGGTTTTCCGCCGGAATGTTATTTTCCTCATGATAGCCCTCCTGTCAGCCAAGGCAGATGTCAGAGTCTGCACTTAATGGAAGGAAAGGGACAGAGGTTCACAGTGAGACTATGGAGGGATCTTGAAAGACACAGCAGTCATTCTGATGACAGTCTGTTTTGGGGGCATCACCTGAACCCAAAGTCAGCATATTCGTTTTGATGGTATCTGTGGTGGTAGCTAACCCCAGAGCAGCTCTGACAGTTTCCTCAACCTTTGGATGGCCTCTGTTGGAAGGGCCACAGCTGTTTGAATTTAAAAGCCTCTTTAATACTCACCTCTTCTCTTACTCCCCCCTCAATCGCTATTGTTATAATTTTGTCAAATGTCATCGCTCCCATTTTGTTGAGAGTACAGTGCAGAATATGCAACGGGTAGGACCCTTGTTTCTGTGATGTTTATGATGACAGAACTTCTAGTTCTAATATTTCAAGCAGCAAACATTCATCCAGAGTTGTCTTCATCCGAATTGCTAATGAGCATAACTTCAAACCCTCCCTAGTCTTTGATGGTTTGGTGAAGATCACGGACGCCATTTTTTCCCCTCAGAGTTATTCTTTGTCTGTCATTTATATCCATGGTACTTGTGAGGATGCTTGCCTTTATTATTTTGAGTTATTGGTATACTGCTCTTCAGAAGCTAAAAGGATAAAAACTGGTGCGAGTCACATGGGGGATACTCTTTATATTAACTTTGGTTCGCCTGAGTTTTCTATGAAGTCAAAGCCCTCTGCAAACCTGGGGCTGGTCTGCCCCTGGGTATCAAGACAAGGAGAAACACACGTTCTTATCTTCTCCCAAATGTCGCCTCTCTTTAACTTTATGAGCATAAGTAGGAAGAAGAACATATAGGAAGTTGTGTTTAGCTACTCATAAACGCGGTCATCCTCAGAGAAAGGGCTTGAAAACTGCAGGGAAAGATCCCCATGGATTAAGGGTAAAGTATCAGTGAAGTTAATGAAACTATGTTTTAAATGATTTGGGGGCGCCTGGGTGGCTCAGCGGTTTAAAGCCTCTGCCTTCGGCTTAGGTCATGATCTCAGGGTCCTGGGATCGAGGCCCACATCGGGCTCTCTGCTCGGCAGGGAGCCTGCTTCCTCCTCTCTCTCTGCCTGCCTCTCTGCCTACTTGTGATCTCTCTCTCTCTCTCTGTCAAATAAATAAATAAAATCTTTAAAAAAAAAAAATGATTTGGGAAAAGATAGAGGAACTCAGTTCTTCTCGAATGTTCTAGAAGGCAAAACAAAACCCACTGCCACAGGTTTGATGAAGGCTGACCTTCGCTGAGTGCTCACTTGATGCCGGGTACTGTGCTGAGTTTGACACATGACTTACCTGGTTCGGTCCTCCTTAACCTTGCAAGGTGGCTGCCGTTCTTTTCCTGTCTTATGGCTGGGGAAGCCGGCGCAGGGAGTTTAAGAAATGTGCTCGAAGCCTCATGGAGCAGGGCTCTCACGCTGGCCTGTCAGACTTCAAAGTTGGCATGCTTGGTCGCTGGGAGAGGCTGATTCTCTCATGTTTATTTCAGCCCAGTGTCCACTTTCTCTTCATTAATATCATAGAATGTGAGTGTGGATTACGTGTGCTGGTCAGGCAAATCATTGATTTATTTTCTCTTATTAATTCGTTAAAAATTAGATTTATATCCTCCACAAAAATGTGACTTTTTCTTTGTATTTCCACATTGCATTGTATTTCACTTGATATCTTGACAGCTTTTTCTCCCTCCTTCCCTTGGCAAGGTCAAGAATTTTTTTTGTTTTATTTTGTTTGGGCTTTTTGCTTAATTTTAATTTTTTTTTTTAAACTGAGCTTTATGCCCAACGTGTGGCTTGAACTCATGACCCCAAGATCAAGAGTCACATGCTCTACCGACTGAGCCAGCCAGGTGCCCCAAGAATTTTCTTTTTAATATAATTTGTTTTCTTGTTAGGTGAAGACTGACTTTGTAAAGTAAGCGAAAGAATATTATTATTTCTTCATTATTAACTTTTAGTTAATCATTTCCTTTTTCCTTTAGTGCTATGACTCTAGAAAAATTGTACTGTGAAATCCATTTGTTGACCTAACCATCATCACCCTCCTCCTGTTGCTAAGGAAACTAGACAAGAGAGCCTGTGAATTTCAGCTCTAAAGTATTATGCTAAAATCAATACTGCTGTGAAAAAGGAAGTACATTCCTCCTTATTGTCTGTAAGTCACTGTCAGGAGTCGAGGTTCTAGGAGGCGAACCAGAATGTGTTACAGGGTGTGGATTTCTTGCAGCTAGGGCACCCTCTTCTTCCTCCTCTCCAGGCGACGTGGAGCTGGGGTCGGGAGGCCGGCTAGGCAGCCACAGGTGCAGAAGTTAAGGATGCATCCCGATTGTCTGGGTTTAGTCCCAGTTTGTCGCTCAGTGACTTTGGTAAATTACTTAGTCTCTGTGTACCTTAGTTTCCTCACCTGTGAAATGGACTGACACTAGTCCTTCCCCTATCGGGTTAAATGAGGGTTAAATCTATGTATAGGGTTTAGCATGCTGTCTGGTATACAGGCAAGTACATGATATGAGCGGTTACAGTTTGTCATACTGTCATTCAGGAGTTAACTCGGCCTCTCCGCAAGGCGTCGCTGTCCTTCAGGTAGTGACTTGTTCAGGCTCAGACAGCTGGGCCACGGGGGACCCGAGTTTGGTACCCACGTGAGGTCTCATGATTCCCCAGGTAGCGCCGTGGCCCTGGGAACTCCCCTACGCTCCTCTTCGTGTGGGCAGTCTCCGAACTGGAGGTGAGGCTGCGCTGGCCATGGCCTTGTGCGTTGTCTGACAAGTGCCCCCTGCGTCATCGGTCTCTGCGGCAACAGGGCTCAGGTGTTTGCAAGCCTAGAAATCTTGAGTCACCAGTCCAGGCCTCCCACTTGTATGGGCGTACCGCATTCTAGAGGGGGCGGAAAGAGGAGCTGAGGATCTAGGCTCTGATCGGAAGGACTCGTTCTGCAGACCAGATGAATCACGGCAACGAACATGCCGAGGAAGGAATTCATAGGCAGGAAACAAGCTGACTCCTGGCTCTCCTGATCCCCAGCTGTGTGGCGCCGGACAGACTCACCTCTCCAAGCCTGCTCCCTCCCGTGCGAAATGGGGATCTACTTGTGGGTTACCCCGGCTGTGCGAGGATGCAGTTCGATCACACACGTGAAAGCCCTACCCAGGCCTGGCTCATGTAGTCGGGGTACATGTCGGTCTCCTCCCTCTAGGGCGTCAGGGGATGCAGAACCTTCCTGGAAGCGCGGGGAGTCTGTTATGTAATTGAATATGAGCTGTGGGAGCCTGGAGGGGGAAGCTGCTGTGGGGGTGCCTGGAGGAGTTAGGGTGAGGGCAGGCTTTGAGAGACAGGTGGGGTTTGGGTGGGAAGAGAAGAAAGGGAAGGCACCCACAGGACAAGGAGAGTCGGGCCAGGTGGTGGAATGGGGGGGCAGGGAGAGCAGAGCAGAGGGTCACGCCTGGGGTGTAGGGGGGTCAGGGGGTGGGGGTGGGGGCATGGCTGCAGGTGACTTGATGAGTCACATAACTTGATGAGACACGTAACTCAGCCGACCCAGGTCCTGTCCCTGTTTTGCCATTTATAAGCCACGTGACCTTGGGAAAATTGCTGTATGTCTCTCTAAGTCTCAAGGTTTTTTAAGAAAGATAATCGTATTGTTTCAGTGGCCATGCAGTAAAACTGATACACAGTTCTATGAATTTTAACACGTGTTTAAATATGTGAAACCACCGCCAAGATCAGGATGTGGAACTCTTCCCTCAGCCCAGGTCTCGCTCCTCTTCTCCCTTCACAGGCACACCCTCCCCCTTCCCCCAACCACTGGTCTGCTCTTCATCAGGGGACTCGAAGCTCTGTCCCTCTTGGGAGGTCATGTGAATGGAATCGTACAGTCTACAACCCTTTGGGACTGGCTTCTTTCACTTAGAAAAACGCCTTGGAGAACCGTCCATGTGATTGCGTGCGTCCGTAGTTCTTCGTGACCACTGACCGTGTGTCTGTGTGTGTCTGTGTACGTGCGCATCGTCCAATATGGTACCCGTCAGTGAAGCAAAACGGAGAGTTTGGGAGTAGATCTGATGAACATAAACATTTGGTATAATACAAAGCAGGTTTTCAAGCAAGTGGGTGGGGACGGAGAGCCTTTGTGTATCGTTCCTCCTAGATAATCTCACGCAATTCTGCGGGTCAGCACGTTGAGTAGGGAGCTGACGGCACGAACGCTGGGGCCAGGGTGCCTGGGTTCAGCGACCAGCCCTGCCGTCACCAGCACTCAGCTTACTCAAACTTCCTGTGTCTTACTTACTCTTCCAAGAAGTAGAGATTCTGTGGGATCCCCCTCACGGGGTTGTTGGCAGGATCGGATGGGTCAATATACGCAGAGCACTTGGGTCAAGGCCTGGAACAGAAACCATGTTACACAGTGTGTAGCTCTTCTGAGTGTGTATGTGTTTTATTTTTCAGTTTTACTGATATATAATCAACAAATAAATGTTGTATACATTTAAGGTATACAACTTGATGTTTTGATAACACAATGTGAAATAATTGCCACAATCAAGTGAATTAACTTATCCATCACTTATTACTCATTTAGGTTTTTTTCTTTTTTTCTTTTCCTTCCCTCCCTCTTCCTTCCTTCCTCCCTCCCTCCCTCTCTCTTCTTTCTTTCTTTCTTTCTTTCTTTCTTTCTTTCTTTTTCTTTCTTTCCTTCCTTCCTTCCTTCTTTTTCTTTTCTTTTCCTTTCTCTTTCTCTTTCTCCTTTCTCTCTCTCTCTCCCTCCCTCCCTCCCTTCCTTCCTTCCTTGGTGAGGATACTTAAGACCTACCCTCATAGAAAATTTCAAATTACAGTATAGTATTATTAACTGCAGTCACATTGCTGTACATCAGATTGACCTCTTGAGCTTAGTCATCTTGCATAACTAACTGAAACTTTGTGCCCTTGACCACCATCTCCCCATTTCCGCCATCCTCCAGCCCCTACTGGAAACAGCATGCTACTCTCTGCTTCTATGACTTTGACTATTTTAGATCCCACACATAAGTAAGGCACACCATGTTTGTCTCTCTGTGTCTGGCTTATTTCATTTAGCATGATGTCCTCTAGCTGCTTCTATGTGGTGATAAAAGTTGGGATTTCCTTCTTTTTAAAGGCTGAATAGTATTCCATCGTATATATATTTGTTATGTATATATTTTAGGTAATATTTGTAGATTATGCCAACTGCACAAAAAAGTAATTAGGTTCTTACATGCTTTCACGTTAGATGGGGTGGGCCAAGAATCTACTTCCAGTATTTTTATTGGCTTCTTTTTTGCTGTTTTATTTTTAGGGCATTGCTCCCAAAATCAAGTTTTCTACAAGGACAGCCATCAGAGAACGTGTGTTTCTGCAAAGAAACAGATTTCCTGTAAGTATAACCCAGAAGCCAGTGATAGAACTGTCAGGAGTTTTCTCCACAGATTTAAAGAATTTTAGCCCAAACTTCGTTACCAAGTTTAGATGCAACTGGATGAATAGAAACCTGGAGATTTATTGCTAGGTTTGAATTTCTATATTCAAATTATTTGTTCGGCCTACACATTAGACTGAGTGTGTTTGACATGTATTCACTATGGTCTAGTCAGTGGAACAGGGGATATATAAAAACTAAAATCACAAGTAAGTTGCTGCTTAGCTTTCTTGTGGTTGTTCCATGACTTTTACTCTTGATCTTACGAATAACAGTGTTTCTTCTTTCTTTTGCTGAGGCTGCAGCTCGGACTTGTATTTGTGGGTCGTCTTCGGCAATCACGAAGGGCTTTCGGGCATCCTTGACCACCCCTTCCATTTCGCTGTCATGTTCAGTCCTAATTTCCCTGTCACACTGATTGCTTTTGGTGTTTCTTTTTACCTTATTGTACATAATTTTTAACCCTTTAAAATATTTTCTAGAACAGTATGGAAAATGAATGAATGTACTTTGTAAAGCTTCTTCAGGTACTTTGCTTGTCACCCCAAATCTTGCCTGGATATCCTAGAAAATCCTGAAAGTATAGGCTGTGGGTTAAGGGGTACTGAATGCAAAGGGTCACTGATCCGTGCAAAGCCATCAGTCCTCTGGGCATCATAACTCATAATAGGAGGCCAGTGATTAATTCTGGAAGGCACTGGCTGCTTTTTATTTTTTTTAATTTTAAAATTGATGTATTTATTTTAGAAAGAGAGAGAGCATGAGCAGGAGGGGCAGAGGGAAGAGGAAGAGAGAATCCCAAGCAGACTCTACACTGAGCACAGAACCCAATGTGGGACTCAATCTCATGACCCTGAGATCGCAACCTGAGCTGAAATCAAGAGTTGGATGCTAACTGACTGAGCCACCCAGGCGCCTCCTTATTGGCTGCTTTTTAGTTATTCCCTTTTTACCCACTATTTCCTCCAATCTGATATGGGTGCACAGTGATTTTTTTCAGTCTGTCTCTCTCTTCCACTCTGCCATTTTAATCTTGTTTTGGCCTTTTAATATCAGTCTTCCATTAAGTCTTAACTTTTTAAAGTAATAGCTCTTATCTTTTTTTTCTTATAACAAAAGTATTTAGTTTAGAAAACTATAAAATAAAAAATAAAAATAAAAATTGCCTGTCATCCTTATTATGCAGAGGTGAGCATGACTCATTTTTTTGAGTATACTCTTCTGTACACACACACACACACACACTATTTTAATGTTAAAAGATTGGGATCATGCAGAATTGCATATGATTTTGTATCTTTCCTTGTTCACTTAATATGCCATGCACATGGTTCTAACATCCTTTTTTTAAAGATTTATTTACTTAGAGAGAGAGAGAGAGCACGAGCAGGGGGAGGGGCAGTAAGAGATGGAGAGAGAGAATCTTAAGCCGATTCCACACTGCGCGTGGAGCCTGATGCAGGGCTCAATATCACAACCCTGAGATCATGACCTGAGTGGATACCAGGAGTTAGACACTTAACTGACTGAGCCACCCAGACGCCCTGTTTCTCACATCCTTAAGTATTCTCATGTCAGGCAGTTTTTCAGTTTCATAGTTGGACGGTAGAGCTGAGCAGGGCACAGTGAGGCCCGGTCTGGGGTTATTGGGGTGAAAACTATACACTGGCCCGGTGTGCCTCTCTCCAGGTGAAGTCCGGTGGATGGGGTGCCGCTGACAGGAATAGAAGGCAGAACTGGGAGTAGGAGTCCTGGCTTCCTCCTCCCGGCTTGCAGCCGCCCTCTGGCGCCTCCTAGTGGTGGAGCCTCTGCTGAACCGCTGGCAGAGCAGAAGGGTTTGCCCCAGTACCCTAAAGCTGAATGTTAGAGCAAGGTGGGTTTGGAGCAGAGAGGAAATTGCTTACTTACCAGGATTGCTGATTTCTCATTTTTTGATTGGTTATCAGAATGTCTGTAGCTGGGGCACCTGGGTGGCTTAGTCGGTTAAACGTCTGTCTTCAGCTCAGGTCATGATCTCAGGGTCCTGGGATCGAGCCCTGCATCGGGCTCCCTGCTCAGCGGGGAGCCTGCTTCTTCCTCTCTCTCTGCCTGCCTCTCTGCCTATGTGTGATCTCTCTGACAAATAAATAAATAAAATCTTAAAAAAAAGAAAAACTAAGGAGAGAATACCCTTTCTTAAGTTCACGTTTGGCAAGTCTGAGATGTCCAGTCTCCTTCCTTAGTTAAACAAATTTCCATTCAATACAGTTCTATTCTGATTGAATTTTTCTTCTTTTTTCTCCATTTTCCATTTTTAAAAACAGTGTTTCTTGTTTTGTTCCAGGAAGAAAGATATAATCCGTCAAGAAGGCCTTTATCTGCAACAGATGAACCCAGACTCCCCTTAAGTAATATGAAGACGAAGCCAAAGGAGAGTAATCGCAACAGACTCCCCCAAAGCCTACAATCCCAAGCGCCCTCTCCTGTGTCCACCCGACGCTGCTTTCATGACCAGCCCGTTCAACTGAACCTTGGAAATAACATCAGACTCTCCGGGGGAAGCAAACCTCCATTTGTAGTTAGACACGTGAGCCTAATATTATTTTTCAGAGTCTGGAAGGGTGAAGGTGCAAATGAGGATAAAACCCAGGAAGGTCGGGCCATAAAAACAACTGGGTGACATTAAATAAAGAGGGAATTCATTTTTTTTTAACTAGAAACATTTTATTTTTTTAATTTATTATTTTTAATGTATTTTTTATTCTGTTCAGTTAACCAACACATAGCCCATCGCTAGTTTGTGATGGAGCATCCAACAGTCCATTAGCGGCGCGTACCGCCCAGTGCTCACCACCGCACGTGCCTCCTTGATACCCACCACCCAGTTGCCCCATCCCTCCGCGCCGCTCCCTTCTGTCGTCCTGTCTGTGTCCTGGAGTCCTGGTTCGTCTCCCTCTCTGACTTCTTCCCCTTCAGTTTCCCTCCTTTCCCCTGTGGTCCTCTACACCATTCCTGATGTTCCACATAGGAGTGAACCATATGATAATTATCTTTTTCTGTTTGACTCACTTCACTCAGCATAACCCCCTCCAGTTCCGTTCAAGTTGATGCAAAAGCTGGGTATGCATCATTTCTGTTGGCTGAGTAATAGTCCACTGTATATATGAACCACATCTTCATCCATTCGTCTGTTCATTTTTTTTTTTTTGAAGACTTTATTTATTTGACAGAGAGAGAGATCACAAGTAGGCAGAGTAGCAGACAGAGGGAGAGGGAGAAGCAGGCTCTCCGCTGAGCAGGGAGCCCGATGTGGGGCTCAATCCCAGGACCCTGAGATCATGACCCGAGCCAAAGGCAGCTGCTCAACCGACTGAGCCACCCAGGTGCCCCCGTCTGTTCATTTTTTTTAAAAGATTGTATTTATTTATTTATCAGAGAGAGAGAGAGCACAAGCATGGAGGAGAGGCAGAGGGAGAAGCAGACTCCCCGCTGAGCAGGGAGCCCAGTGCGGGGCTCAATCCCAGGACCACAGGATCATGACCTGGGCCAAAGGCAGACGGCTTAACAGACTGAGCTGCCCAGGCACCCCTAAAGAGGGAATCAAATTGAATAATAACTATGATTAGCTGAAGTTCGTTGCCTAGAGTCATTGTCAGGAAAGTCCTACAAAGATGTCTCGTGCAGAGGACTTGCTCCGTATGTGTCAGTCATCCCTATTTTTAATTTTTGGAAAGTTACTAATAGAGTGTGATGCCTCCCTGTGACAACCTGCCGTTTCTTTATCCAGAAGGATCAGCGAACTGACGGGTGAAGACACACATAACGAAGACTGTCCTGTGCTCTGTAGCGATAGAAAATGAACGCTTCCTCCGTGTTAAAGATAAACGCTTGAGGTTTTGAAACGAGGTTGTTGTTCGTTGGCAGGACAAATGTGTCTGCGGGAAGAAGCAATGATGGGCCTACTCAAAGCCCTTTGTTAAAGCTGTCTGAGATTTAGCTGCCAGAAAGTAGTGAGCAAATAAATGTAATCACACTAGCCTCCTGCCATTGTGTTGCCTGTGAAAGTAATGGAAAATAGAGAAAAATTTAAACAAAAATTACCTATTGGCTCACCAGCATAACAAAAATAAAAATTTTATTTAATTTAGTACATTTCCTTTCAGTCATTACAATTCCATAAGGTTTTCTTTCCCCCACAAAGCTGTAGTTACACGGGATATACAGACCAGTTTCTCAATATATATGGTTAATACTGCATTTTAAAGGCATTTTTTATATCACATTCTGGTTAATGACTTATTCTCTAAGAGTTCTTATAACTCCAGTGGTTAACTGTTTGATATTATTGTCAAGTTGATAACTTGGCTTTAAGACCCCGGTGGTGATGTGTGTGCATTAGACGTCAGGTATGAAGCGTGGTCAGCCCCGAAGTGAGGGTGCTGTCGACGGGGCTGATGGTGCGCAGGGCTGGTTGGTACGTGTAGCAGATGTTATTTGGCTAGAAACCATGGAACAGCTGTTTTCCTTGTGGTGACTTGGGTAAAAGTGGCAAAAGTCTGGCAACCAGTCTTTAAACACGGTTTTATAAAACTATTGTTGAATCGAGTTTATTGGGCAGTCTGCCTCATTCCATTTGAAGTAGATTTTTGTGAAATACACTATAGTCAAAACCCCTTGGGCTAAATCATCTTAAGACCTTGGTAGATTTCATAGGGAATAAAACTGGCTTGATATTTATTTTATTTAACAAATTCTTGTACAGTCTGTACTATGTACCATGCTCTTCTCTAAATGCTTTGCACATATTCACTCTTTTATTTAGCCAGATTTCCTGATCGTATGTGACATTTCTCTAAGTAGAAGCATTAAAATTTAGACGGGCCTAATGTCGTGAAGACTGGACATTCCAGTCAATATATTTCTGAAAGTAGAATGAAGAATAATGTTATAAATTGCCTTCTTGAAATTAAAAAAGAAAGATAGAAATAAACAAGATAAAAAAAATCCAGCAACTCTATGTCATAAATATTCGGAGTCCCTATTTCAGGTGTTTGGACCTGTTTACAGATCATGTTGTCCAATTCAGGAATGTGAGGTCACCTTCATTAAAATAATGCAGTTGCCACTATTCTTTTTTTCAGGGTTCTAGACACATTGGAAGGGAGTGTGGACCGCTGAAATACCGATAATCCCTTGTCTTCGGGGGGACCCCACCTGGGCCCACACTGCTCACTGTTCAGGACCATGAAACTCTGCCCTATTTTGAAGTATTTGGAAATAAAACCCACTTGCTCTTTTCTGGGCTCGCTCCTGAACCTCTGGTTAGAACATAATTGGTGTGTGACTTTATGTCCAGCATTTAGCCCATCCCTTCATGTCGAAGCTTCCCTTGTCGGGATAACATTGAACGTGCCTGGAGACTGTGATTTAATTTGTTCCGGCCTCTTCTTACCCGCATGGCCCACAGTGGAGGGGGAGAAGGGCACGACCCGAAATGAGCAGAGGCTAACACAAGTGATGGGGGGTTCAGATCGTATTTCTTCCCTTTCTTTCAGGTGGACAGTGCCAAGCCTTTTGGCGAGAATGTTTCGGAGCATCAGTCCCGGAAGTCGAGAAGAAAACTTACGTTTTCCAACTTGCCTTTTCCGGGGAGAAGAGGTACTCGAGTTTCTCGTTACCCCCGTACATTCCCCAGCGGGAACAAACGCATCCTCCTTCGAATTCTTTCGTTCTGGGCCATCCCGAGTTTCTCTGGAAACTCAAGGCCGAATTCTCTAGTCGCATCCAGCTGTGGAGTTTGCAGGGCGGGGGCTTCCCCAGAGCAGAGCCACAGGGGAAGCTGTCCCTTTCCCAGCCCCCCCGAGCTGTTGAAGGAGCGTGCTCTGAGCCACGCCGCCACCCGTGCGCTCTGCGGCAGGTGCTCCCTGGCTGGGCCAGACACGCAGGGGGCGGCTTGTCCTGCTGTGAACGCCCTTAGGGGCACCACTGAGAGCTCACAGAGGAGGCTTGGCGTTTCTCCAGATGGGAAGGAGTGGGAGCTTCATGGAGATCAGGAGCTGCAACCTCTGCTCCTTCCAGGTCAGGGAGGAAGGGGCCAACGCTGCCTGAAGCGAGGTCCGGTTAGGTTAAGGCAGGGGAACCCAACCGTGGAGGCGTCAGGACCCTTTTGCCTTCTTAAATATTATTGAGGACCCCAGAGTGTGTTTATTTATGCAGGTGAGATCTACTAATATTTATACTAATATTTAGCATATAAGAAATGAAAGCTGAGAAATTTGTAAAATACAGGAACACACAGGCAGATATTTCGTTAGCCATTCCGAGTGGTGTAGCTTTTGGAAACTTCCATTGTACAGTGGTAAGAGAACGAGAAAAAGAGAACTCCTGTCTTAGTGTTATTGGAACAGTCTTGACCTTGCAGATCTCCTGAGGGTTCTTGGTGACCCCTGGGGGGAATCCCGGGATACAAGATATGTTGAGAGTCACTGAGTTAAGGCATCCCTTGGTGGCATTGACCTTATGGTTGAACCCCCTGCACCATGTCAGCTCTGAAGGTCGTGGCGGTGAAGTTCGTCCATTCCTGAACTTGATCAGAATTCTTAGGCTAGAAATGCCGGCCCGTTTTCTTGACTCCCGGTGGAACTGGACCTAGGCTGTCCCTGAGAACAAGTTCCCTATTTTAGGCTTAAAGGCTTGTACTTTTAAGGGGCTACATGGTCTCTTTTGGTAACTCAAGCCAGTGTTCTTGAATCACAGTGACTGTTAGCAGCCAAGCAAGGACAGAGTGCAAGGCTTGAAGCAGAAAGTGCTTTATCACCTCTGACATTTAATTTAAGTCCTTTGGATTGAAAATAACCCATGTGGCCTATGCAAACAGCACTGCCTTCCCTGTTATGGTGAAATCAAGCAATGGTAGATGTCCTTTCCAGGGGACGACACATTGGGCTTAATGCTGGCTCAGTTAGAATGGGACTTTCATGCATCACGCTGGTCTCGGTCTCTTTGTCTTTTCTTAATCCTGGCAGGTGGAGAAGTGAGGCTCCAGAGAGCTTACAGAGTGTGCACTGGTCACACTCCCAGTGTTTGGCATACCTACATTTAGCGAAGACGGTCAGACCTCTGGTTTCTCAGCTCCCTGGAGTCCCCGTAGCTTCCAAGCCAGACCTTTGCTTAGGTCACCTGTCAGCTCATTCATCCAGGCCTAAGGTAGACTACAGCGGTGCTGCTCAAACTCGAATGTGCACGTGACACCTGGGGGTCTTGTTCGACTGTAGATGCGGATTCCGCAGGGCTGGGGTGGGACCTGGGAGCCCTCTTTTCTTGTGTGCTTCCAGGTGATTATGTGGCTGGTCCATGGACTGCACTTTGAGAAGCCAGGGAACAAGGGCTAGCCCCTGTGAGAGGGAGTGCTCCGAACAGTGGCAAGGGGGTTTCCAGGCAACAGGCAGATTTGTGGCAGTGGCTGTGAAGGGCCTTAGCATTGCCAGCCTCCGCTCGGGTGGGAGTTGGGGCGAAGACAGGAGCTGGAACAAGACAGACAGACACACGTGCATGCCCGGAGGAGGGATGATTGCCAGGCTGAAAACGAAGCCCTTTTCGTATCTCCCTTCTTACTGCCAGTGGCATGGGGGCATCAGCAATCCTCCAAAAGCCCCTCGTCACTGCCTAAGCCCCGAGCACGGAGGGGGAAGGCACGGCGGCCTTGGCAGAGCCTTGCAAAGACTCCTTCCAAAAGCATTTTTTTTTTGAATTTGGAAAAATCCAATTTAGTCTTGATTCTGCCCGTGTGTGTTTATCACTTCACTTCCTAATCGTTCTCATCACTCTCTGGCATTAGGTCCACTTACTTCTGACCGTTTTGGGTAATGATTACGATATGCACTGCTTCCTGTGTTACGCTTTCCCCAGCTCTTGTCTCTTCATTGTCTCTTCATAACATTGGTGTCTACCTTGGACAAGTATGCTCGAGAACTCCTGCGTAAATAGGGTTCCACGTAAACCAAACATACAGGGACTGGCAGAAGAGGCAGGGTCCTATCTGAGAGCCACTGGCTTTCTTCTAGGCTCTGGGCGCCTGGGCCAATATGAGTTTTGTTTTCCAGGCTGTGCAGGGATTACCGAATTCATGGCTTCACTTTAGACTCTTCTTTGCCCTTCCCACGTCCCTGTGTGCTGTCATTAATAACATAACTTCATCGGGCCTCAGGAGGACAGAAACAGTCCTAGATATGATCGCGGTGACTCGAGGGACTTGTCAAAGTTGACAGTGTAACTTACAAGGGAGCATTTAAATTCTTTAATAATTCATCCCCGTGTAATATTTCCACGCTCTGTGGAACAAATGTCACAGTGGTTTTAGGGGTAATTGGTAGTAATGAGTCACTGAAACACCTCTTCCTCTTTCTTCTAGCTTCTTCTCTTGACAGCCTTGCTGCTAACGTAAAGGTAATTGTAGAAGTAGCATTTGTAAAATGATTTATTTCCAGCTTCTAATGTCGGTTATTGTGCATTCCCCAACGAGTGGTGGAAAGTATATTTCTAGCAAATGCTGCTTATGGAAATGGAATTGCTATAGTCTCAGCAGAGTTGGAGAGATGCCCAGGCTCTGCTGTGTGCTTTGCATTAGTTGGTTTGTTTCCCTCATGTATGCTGTCTTCATCTGTAGAATGAATCCCCCATGTGTATGGCCCCAGCTCCTACTTTATGAGTAGGTATTCTTACTGCTATTTTTTTCTTTTTTTTTTTTAAGATTTTATTTATTTGTCAGAGAGAGAGAGAGAGAGAGAGAGAGAGAGAGAGAGAGAGAGAGAGCACAAGCAAGCAGAGTGGCAGGCAGAGGCAGAGGGAGAAGCAGGCTCCTTGCTGAGCAAGGAACCCGATGTGGGACTTGATCCCAGGACTCTGGGATCATGACCTGAGCCGAAGGCAGTTGCTTCACCAACTGAGCTACCCAGGCGTCCCTGCTGTTTTTTTTTTCTAAGCAAATACTTTCATAATACGTAGAGGTGGTAAATCACTTGCTCTTGAAGTTTGGTTTATCAAGGTGAAGGCTCAAACTTCTATATTACAGGGCGCCTGGGTGGCTCAGTGGGTTAAAGCCTCTGCTTTCAGCTCAGGTCATGATCTCAGGGTCCTGGGTTCGAGGCCCGCATCGGGCTCCCTGCTCAGTGGGGAGCCTGCTTCCCCCCCCCTCTCTCTGCCTGCCTCTCTGCCTCCTTGTGATCTCTCTCCCTCTGTGAAATAAATAAATAAAATCTTAAAAAAACAAAAAAAACTTCTATATTACAACATGAAAATAGATGTAGGCAAAGAAATGGGGTATGTGGGGCTTTTCATGCTGCGGCATTTAAATAATTTGTTTAAAAAATTATATCTTTACCAAATCTGATATCCCTTATGCTCACAAATCAAACCTTGGAGCATGAGTTTATTTTGGCTTGTAACTATACACCAAATGTGCAGAATTTTGGTTCTCTCTCCTTGACCTTGAGCTTCTGAGCATTTTGTCTCTAGCACTGCCAGTTCCTGGCCCTCTGTTACTGTGGGAGCTCCCCGGGGGGCAGGCCTTCTATCCGCTTGTCCCCTTCCTCACCCCACCCTCCCCTAGCTCTAAATTCAGCAAACAAAAACAAAATCACAACTAAAGAAAATGCACGTTATCACTTAGGTTATCAAAGAGCCAGATGAACGGATTGTGTTAAGGAAAGAATCATCCTCACCTTTAGATTCAAGTAAGTTTGGAAAACCCTCGCCCAGTTACAGTAACCAAGGGGATGCTGATTTCCACGGGGAAGCTTCGCTCGCCGCCTCCCAGCATTCCAGAACCCCCAGCCCTCTTCTGGATCAGCCCCTTCTCTGCGACGAAAGGTCAGTGGCAAGCCCCCATTTATTTCCTTGAAGAGTGTGTTGTGGTCTAGCAGGAGTGAAGCCTAGTCACTTCATCACTTTGCTTCCTTAGGAATATTCAGCTGCTGATGCAAAAAATCACTGTTCCTTTTTAAGCCTTCCCAGAAGGAAGAGTTGAAGCCTTTTCACTTGCCTGTGGAAAGCATATCTCAGAATGTTTGTTGAAAATGGGACAGTTATCAGGGTAGAAAGGAGGAGGAAGGAAGGCACTTACAGAATGATGGAGTTAATGGAGAGGAGGGATGGACAGTGAGAAGGCAGGGGACCCTGGTGGTTACTAGAAGTTAGACCAGCTTGGGGGAATAGTGGGTGCCAAGGCTGAGTGTCTGAGGGACACTTGGAAGCCAAGCTAAGGGGTTTGGGTGTTGTTGGGAGGCAGGAGGGAGTTTTTGCAAGTTCCTTCTCAGGAGTTAGCTCATGTGACTCTAGGATGATGACTCTGGCTGCAGGCCTGCTTTTCATCCTCTACCTCTGATGAATCAGCAAATTCTGTGTGCCCAAAGTTACTCTAAATGGAGAGCTTTGGAACTGATTTGACTGTGAATTTGTAAATAAGGCCATGAAACTGCGACAAAGGATAGCGCAGTCACGGAGAGGTCATCTCGTTTGCCCAGGACCGTCCAGTGTTTATCGAACATTAACTAAAGAGAATGATTGTGTCCAAAGTGCTGAAATTCTTTTTTTTTTTTTAAAGATTTTATTTATTTATTTGACACAGAGAGAGAGAGATTACAAGGAGGCAGAGAGGCAGGCAGAGAGACAGGGAGAGGAGGAAGCAGGCTCCCTGCTGAGCAGAGAGCCCGATGCGGGCCTCGATCCCAGGGCGCTGAGATCACGACCTGAGCCGAAAGCAGAGGCTTTAACCCACTGAGCCACCCAGGCGCCCACAAAGTGCTGAAATTCTTTAGGAATCTTTGGAAAATGGTATTTGTGCTTTTCATCACCCAATGGCCAGTTCTGCCTCAGAGTTTAGGCATTGGAACCCACTCCCCTCCCAAAGATGAATGAATGAATGGTTGAATTCAGTCACTCAAGAGATATTAAATACCTACGGTGGTATTCAGTAGCTGTGGGGCCCTGGGATGAGCTGTTCACCTAGGATTTCCATCTGGGGCGGACACCGAGATTAGCCAAATGCTGAGCAGCTATCGCTGGTCAAGCGCCGTGAACAAGGGGGAATGGACTCCAAGTGCAGGTAGCGGGGTAGCCGACTTCGTCCGCAGGAGGGGGCTTCGGAAGGACTTTGCCGAGCAGTCAGTGATTGGACTGAGCTCTGAAGGTGGGCAGGGGTGCACACGAGTGGGGATCGGGGTGGGGTGGCAGCCTCCCAGGTGGGGGGAGCAGTGTTTGCCAGACCTGTGGAAGGGAGCGGATGCCTCCTGTCTGAGGAACTGGAAGGCACTGGTAAACCTGTGGTTAAGTTTGGGTCTGAGTAGCCTGAGGTAAATGAGATGAAACATACCGTCCTTGCAGTGGCAAACAACCGGGGTTACATTTTGTGTTAAACATTTGTGGATGACATTTCTAAGCGTAAAAGGAGGATTGAGATTAATGCCTGAAATGGTCCGTAAAGTACAAAGAAGAATCACAGCCACAGATGCAAACACAAGCCATTCTGCACATTCATTCCGGTTGTTTTTATTGTCAGTGTGTATCTATGTGTCGGGTCAATGAAGACATGGAAAGCACACTATGTATACTGTTTTGCTCGTTCCTGCTGCTTCTTGCTATGAAGTTATAAACATCCACCCACAGTGTTCTGTACTCGAAGTATCCTTTTTAGCAGCTGCATAATACTCTGCCCTGGTTTTGTGTGTTGGCCAGGTTCAACCCTTGCCCTCAGTCCTCTTGGAGGAAGATCCATGAAAGAGTGTGTGATCTCCTGACATCCCACAGGGCTCAGCAACACAAGGTAGGGCTTCCGAGACGACGGAATCTCTGCTGACAAAATCGTATGGGAACAGGGGCGTCCAGTCTAGGGCTGGGGGCGGGGGGAGGGGTCAGCCATTAATCCGGTAACCACAGAGATAATGTACAATTGTGACGCTTGCCCAGCAGGGCGCGTGGTGTCCTGAGTGTCTGAAAGGGGGTACTTGACTCAGTGGGGAATCAGGGCATGCTTCCCAGAGGAAGAGACAAGGGCGCTTCCGTCTTGAGCGATGAGTCGCAGTGAGTTTGCGGGGAGGCACCCGCTAGGCCCAGGTCCTGCAGCAAGAGGGAGCGCGGACCTTTTTCAAGGAGAGAAGACCATCTCCCCTGACGGAAGCCCAGACCCCTGCATCGTGCACAGGAATCCCGGTCCAGGGAAGCTGTGGTCTGTGAGGCCACAACGTGGAAGAAAATGTTCAAAGTCGTTAAGGTGTTTTGGCTGCTTGACGTGTAGGGTGTGGGGAGTGTTTCTGACCCACAGATAGATACACCCACTACTTTGTCTACTGCAGACGTGCAGCGACTGGCCAAGGGGCCCGTCATCATGTCAAAAGAATGCAAATGAAAGGTTAGCAGTGCCCCCAGTGGTTGGATTTAAGGGTCATAGTCAAAGGGTTCCTCTTGGTCTTGACTTATGTAAACACAGGCGTAGCCCAGATTTGTAGAATGACACTTAAAATGAAAATTGCTTTCTTTTTTTTTTTTTTTTAAAGACTTTATTTATTTATTTCACAGAGAGAGACACAGCAAGAGAGGGAACACAAGCAGGGGGAGCAAGAAGCAGGCTTCCCACCAAGCAGGGAGCCTAATTCCGGGCTTGATCCCAAGACCCGGGGATCGTGACCTGAGCAGAAGGCAGGAAGGCAGATGCTTAATGACTGAGCCACCCAGGCATCCATGAATATTGATTTTCACGGGGAGGGGTTGTAAATTACTTTGCTTCCTCTTGGCAAAGTGGCTGACTTTGCCTTGTTAATTTCCAATCTTTTCAAGTAAGGGAATCCCTTTAAAATGTAAAAAGGAGGAGAGGAAGGGAGGGAGGGAGAACAGGAAAGAAGAAAAGAATCCGCGTGCACACAGGGATAGTAAAACACACACACACACACACACACCCCCAGGGCAGGCATGGGGTCCATAGGCCTCTTAAAATGCAAAACCACGCATCTGAGTAGCATTGATTTATATGACACTATGTGTAACGCAGTTGCTGGCTTGGCTTTTGTTATAGGAATATTCTATCTCTGGAGCCAAGTATATCATTGAAAGACCAAGCTACCTGCTGAAGGGATACCCAGTGCATGAACAGAGATATTTTTAAGCTGCTGTCTCATGTAAGTAAGCAGCTTATGCTGCTTCTTATTTTGATTTGCTTAAATAATTTCCTGTTGTCAGGATGAAGTAACTAGAAAATGTGGTGGACAGGAGACAGGGTGGAGACCCCAAGAACCACACAGGAGGACGACAGCACATGTATCTGTGGTCTGCCAGGCCTGTCTCTCTCTTTCTCTCCTCTCCCTACCTCCCCTCTTCTTTCACGGTACCTCTTCTAATTTCTTGAGCACAGTCTCTTTCCTGCCGCAGGCCTTTGCACCTGTTATGCGCACTCTCTCTCTCTGGAATAGGACTTCCCGACCACCCTGCTTGGGTCACTTCTCTTTATCCTCTGGTCTCATGACTTTCCAGGACACTTCCTCGCCCTCCAAGGCATACCTTTTGCGCCCCGCCTTTCCTTTCCTAGAGCTGACACCATTTGTTGTTATATTTGTATCGGGGGTTGATTGTTTTATAAGGGGCGATTGCCCCTTCTACTACTGAAACCTTCCCAAGGTCAGGGACTCTGTCTTTCCTGCTCACTAGTTTGTAGCCAGCTTTGGCACCTAACAGTGGAATCCCAGTGAACGTAGACTATGCCAGCTCCATGTGCCAGGAGTGGGCCCTGAGCGAAAACCTCACTCCCCCTCCCACCACCCCGCTGCCATCCTGGTAGCACATGCCCTTGGCATTGAGTAAATATTTTTTCGTGAGGGAGTGTGGAATGGGGTGACGAGACAGCTATAGAATTTGGGTCCGTGGTCGGTAGTTGGCCACACTGTGGGGTGACGTCAACCCTGAGGTGTTCTCTTCTCATCCCTTTCTAACCCGGGGCTGGAATTATGATAGCTCTTCCTTATTAAGCACTTCCTGAGCAACAGGAACTGGTGCCAACACTTCACTTGCATCAGATGAGTTAACATCTAATTCTTACAACACCCTTATGAAGTAGTTTCTATCATTAGTTCCGTTCCACAGGTAGGGAAACTGAGGCATGGGGAGGTTCAGGTGCATTGCTCAAGGGCACATGGCCAGTGAATGGCTTGTCTAGGACTATGAACCCGGTGGTCTGGCTTCAGCAACCATGCTTTTATTTTTTGTTTATGTTAAAAAGATTTTTACTTATTTTTTTTTAATTTATTCATTTGAGAGAGAGAGAAAGCAAGCAAGAGCACGAGCAGGGGGAAGGGGCAGAGAGAGAGAGGAAGAAGCAGACTCCTGCTGAGCAGGGAGCCCAATGCGGGGCTCGATCCTGGGACCCTGAGATCATGACCTGAGCCAAAGGCTTAGGCTTAATGATTGAGCCACCCAGGCACTCCCAGCCACCATGCTATTAAACCCTTACATTCCGTTGCCTCCCCAAACCTAGAGAGTGTGATAGGGCAGCCCTGGGGAGGGAGAGCAGAGCCCTTTGGAATCTGAGCAGGGTCTGTGGACAGCACCCTCGATCATCTCCCGTGAGGAGCCTGTGATGTTACATACGCAGCAACAACAGCCTAGCAACATCAAAATTATTATGAATCTTTATAAGCCATAAAGAGTGTGGGATGATATGCTAGGTGTTTACCATAGTCAGGCTCCTGATGGTCTGGCTCAAGGCCCATTCGTGCTTTAGTCACAGGCCGCCTTGCCCCCAGGCTGCCAAGACTCCGCGCCACCAGCACCAAGGCATGTGGAGGACTGCTCGGTAATAGCCCATTCTGCAGGCTTCCGCCTCGGAACGTTCTGCTTGGTCGATGAAAGGATGGGTTCTGGGCCACTTAATCTCCAGTTGCCAAAACAGTCATCTAGGTATTTATTAGGCAGTTACACGGAACATAGCCCACATAATGACCGCCATGGGGACATGGCCCACATAATTACCGAATGCCAAGTTGTGTTGACTTTCAGCACGGGAGACATCAAGTTTCATAAAACCAGCGGATACGTGGATGCTGATGGGAGGGGACAGAGAGAAGGGAAGAAAAAAATGAGTAACTCCTGTCTTAGAAAGAGGGTCTCCTTGGGGTGCCAGGCTGCCTCAGTCAGGGGAGCGTGCGATCTTGATCTGAGTCAGGAGTTTGAGCCCCATGTTGGGGGTGAAGTCTACCTAAAAGAAGAAGAAGAAGAAAATGGGTTTCTTTGATGACACAAGTTCCCACCCAGCAGTTTGGCATACGCTCCTGGGCCTTCTCCGGAAGCTCTCCGTACCACCCCCAGCACCGCCACGTTTTGGGTCATGCATTCGTGGTGAGGCAGGGTGCTGGAGGGCCGTGTTAGTGGCCGTAAAGAAACAGGTGACTTAGGCTCGTCATAAGCAAACGGGGCATTTATCAGAAGGATGCTGAGTATCTCCATGAATCCAGAGAGGATCTAAACCACTTCCTACCCCCTCCCGGATTATCCCTAGTTCTCCTGGAAGACGCGGTTGTCTCTGTGTCTCGGTCCTTCCCAGGGGTGGGAGCTGACTGCCCCTATCTGGCATGAGCTCACTGAGACTCCCCTTACAAGGATGGGCTTACAGGGTCCCCTCTGTGACACCTCCTGGTCCCTCAGGCAGACCCAGGCCCTCTGCCCCCAAACCTTCCTCCCCTTAGCACCTCAGTCCTCCAGCCTTGGGTCATAGTTGGTTTTCCTTACAATAACCCTCCCAAAAGGGGATGGAGACTGACCAGACGGCCCAGCTCTGGCCCACGAGTGTCCCACCACCGTGGCCGGGCAGCCAGCAGCAGGAACCGCCCCGCTAGGGATGCCCCCCGCTGGGGGGTGGCCAAGGAACTCAGCCTCATGTCCTCGGACGCAGACAAGAGTTGTTGCACTGAAACCTCTCTAAAATTAATTAGAATCGCCCGGGGGTAGGGGGGGTGGGGAGGCTCTGAGAACTTCTGATCCGGACCCATTTAATTGGAATCTCTTTGGGTGGTACCTGGAAGGGGTATTTCTACAAATGTTCTTCGGGAGATTCTGATGCACATTTAGGATGGAGAATGTTGCAGGTGGCTGCAAGCGCCTTGAGATGGGGGACTTGGAAGACCTCCACCGCTCCCCCCAGTCCTGTACGGACTGTCTCCATGCTCAAAAATAGGATCCTGTTCCATAGAACAGGCTGGGGGCAGGCTTAACAGTTCAGCCCAGCTTCTGTGCATTCACTACAAACCGAGGACCGTGCTAACTCCCCAGGAAAACACTAATGACGACTAATGAGGACACTGGGCTTATCTCATCCTGGTGTGATGCAAAGAAGGGTGGTAGCTTGCCCAAGGTCACGGCTGCTGGGTCCTACTACCTAACACAGTCTCTTCCCGCCCTGCGGCTGTAGAGCCGGCGCGGACCCTGAGCGATGCCAGGTCGGGCTCCGGGCCAGGACTGGGCTAGAGGGACATCACCTTCTTCTCCCGGGTGCTGACGGTTTGCCTTTTTCTCTGTACCACGTGCAGGGTGTGAAATTTGCAGTTTCACAAGGGAACCTGAAGGAAGGAGCTCGCTCCCGGAGGCAACTGACACGTCCGTCCTCAGAGACATGAACGACAGTTTGTGTTTTGTCTATCGAATCACCAGTGTCTCACCCCTTCCAAATCAAACCCTGTACTCAGTCTTTTGTGCCCAGGTAAGAGTCATTGATTAAAGTGTTTCCTGTGTGGGGCTCATACTTTCTTGTCAAGTCGGAGTATTCGTGTTAGAGTTGGTTGATGGGTTTGTTTGGAGCTCCAAATAGAAAATAACCGTAGTTGGGTGGCAGGCGCTTTTTCATCTAGAAAGCACTTTTTAGAATTCTAATGAAAGTGTCAGGACACCTTTTCAGGTGCTCCTCATTTGTGTCACTGGATGTGGTCTTCTTTCTTTCTTTCTTTCTTTCTTTCTTTTTTTTAAGATTTTACTATTTATTCGAGAGCGAGCGAGCGAGAGCACAAGTGGGTGCAGGGGGAGTGGGAGAGGGAGAAGCAGGCTCCCTGCTGAGCAGGGAGCCCGATGTGGGCTCCGTCCCAGGATCCCGAGATCACGACCTGAGTCGAAGGCAGATGCTCAGCCGACTGAGCCACCCAGGCGCCCCACTGGATGTGTTCTTAAAAGTTTGTAAATTTTCCTTCCTTCCTCCCCTCCCTCCCCCTTCCCTTGCCCTCCCTCTCTGTCCCCCTTCCCCTGCTTTCCCTCCCTTCCCGCTCCTCCTTCCCTCCCTCTGTCCATCCTTCCTTCCTCAACTTAGACTTTACAGGAGCTAGAGGAAGCTGCTATTTATAGGAATAACCTGATAAATCCTCCAGGAAAAGACTGTCAACCTGATTTTCTTTTCGGTAAATCTGTTTTTTGTTGTTGGTTTGTTTTTTAGTGTTAGACTTGATTTACACAAAGTCCACTGAAAACTTAGGAAGAGGGAGCCTTACGTGTGGAGAACTCCGATCTTGCCCTTACAGGTTCGCTTTCTAGGATGCATTTATAAGAGGAGACTAGTTTCTTTGGAGAATAGTTTAAACCACTCCTCTGTCACCTGACCCCCCTCTTTATTCCAGCAGAGCTTGATACATTTATAAGAGGAACAAAACCTTCCTCAAATATTTCTCTGAAAGAGCTACTTGAAGTAAATACGCTCTGCCAAAACCGGATTTAAAATGAGCTAGAAGGGCACCCCGGGGAACTGCTCACACAGACTGAGGGAGCACGAGGAGGGGGACGGGCCAGGATCACGTGGGGCTGGAGGCGCGTTGGTCTTCGTGGGGACAGGCCCAGAGCCCAGGGGCCTGAAAGCCGGAGCCTTGGTCTTTCCTTCCCGTTGTGACCTGGCACTTTCCTCTGCCTTACCCCAAATCCTTTTGAGTTTTTAAAGGATTCAGTGAGAGTCAAATTTCCTTCTCTCATTAGGACCACAGGAATTGGTTTGTAAGTTAGGAAAACAACTTAAATAAAGGACAAAAAAAAAAAAAAACCTTACAAAAACAATAAAACAAAGTTCATTTGTTCTCTTCTCAATTTCCGGCCAAGTGAAAGTGTGTATATGACAATAAGGATTTCATCCACTTTGGAAAACAGACAAATGCTCGGTTACACCTGCTTATCTGTTCCGAGTGTGTCTGAGACTATAGTTGTCCATTATTTTACATCTAGTCGTCATTAAAAATAAAAACGACTGCGTTACGTGAAGGCTGGGACACAAGGCCCAGAAAAGAACTGCTTACAACGGACGTAAGCAGGTGGAGGAAGCCCGTGGTCGTGGGCTGGTGTCCCCTGTCAGTTACTGCTCAAATAGACACCGGGACCGTCGCCGGTCAGGTTTTCTGAAGTGGTTTGAGCCTAACTCCTTGATTCAGTTTAGGTAATCAGTTCTTAAATGCCCATTCTTATTTAAAGTCTTTTCTGTTTTGTTTTTATTTTTGTGTCCTGCAAGTCAATCTTTTTCTGACTTTCGGATCAGCTAACTCTATTGTTTATTCTTATTTTACCTTTTTATGTCTCAAGGAATTATTTCCATTTTGAGGAATCACCTTGGGGCCAGGATTGCAGTTGAGGTATTTTGCTTTTGGGGTATATAAGAATGTGAATAATTTTGTGAGGGATTGGGATTTCTTTGGGAAGATCTGTCACTAAACATGATAAAACATTCACACCTGTCTTGCTTTGATTTATTATTCTTTTCTGACTTGCACAGATGCAGATCCGTCAAAGCCTGGACCGTATTTTCCAAGCAGGTGTGATGGGGTCTGGGCTTGCAAAGGCCCCTGGGACAATCCCTTGGCCCTCCACACAAAAGCCACTGTGTTAAAAGGCCATTTTCCTAAGGTCGCTTGACTGACCCAAAGTTAACTGAAACCTACAGACCCTGAATTCTAAATAAGGTTTCAGAAACGAGCGTGCACACGATACGTTTAACCTAAAAGCAGGTGGTCGGTTTTAAAGGCGTAACTGAGGGGATGGGGGGAGTCACGTGTGCGAGTTCAGCCTCGCTCCCAATGCCTGGCCGCTCTTGAGAATGGCCATGACTCGATTCTATTAGTTCCATTAAAGGAGCCGTCGGGCCTGTCTGGGGGCAGCCCGAGGAAAGCGCCTGCCTTCCTGTCCACGGGTGACCAGTGATCTCACCGACCCTGCTGTCCTTCTCTGAGTAGGCGACCCGCCCCACACCCCTGGGGCCCGTGCAGGTTTGGAGTCCCAGTCCTGGGAACCTTGCGGGCGGTGAGAAGTGCTTCGCCCCGCGGCTCCCTGGGTCTCTCCCACCAGCCCTTCCACGCTGGGACCGGGGCAGCTGGAGCTGTTTTGTTCATCAGAGCAAAGAGCCTATGCTCGGTTTCACCTTCAGAGCGAGGAAGTTTGGCACAGAGTCATGCCTCGGACTAGAGCTTGTCCTTGGTGCAGATGGGTCATTTTCAGGATGGGTGGGTTGTGGATGCTTCTTCCGCAGATAGAAGCAGATCCCCGTCTGAAATGTCCCCCGGGGGAGACTGTATCTTTGAGAGTGATCCTCCAGAACTCCCGTAAGTATGTATCTTTCTTCTCTTTATTTTAAAAGGGCCCTGTCGCCCATGGTGTCCTGTGAGTCCTCCTCATCTGCCTGTGAGAACCACCTGCTGGGGTTCCTTTGCTCTCTGTGGCTCCGTGGTGACCACAGCTTTGCCTCCAGTAAGACAGACAGTAGCCATATTGTCTGCGCTGGGTTTGCTTTGTCTGTGTGGGCGGGTCGCATGGGGGGGGGCATGGCACCTTCAACACCAGGAATCCCACAGTGACAGCACTGAGGGCCACCAAGCCCTGCCCCGGACATGCTGAAGGGGATTAGGACTTTATTATTTTGTAAAATTTTGTATTATTTTGTAAAAGATTGATTTTAGAGAGAAACAGCACAAGTGGGAGGGGCAGAGAGAGGGAGAGAGAATCTTTTTTTTTTTTTTATTTATTTGACAGACAGAGATTACAAGTAGGCAGAGTGGCAGGCAGAGAGAGAGGGGGAAGCAGGCTCCCCGCTGAGCAGAGAGCCCGATGTGGGGCTTGATCCCAGGACCCCGAGATCATGACCTGAGCCGAAGGCAGAGGCTTAACCCACTGAGCCACCCAGGCGCCCCGGGAGAGAGAATCTTAAACAGACTTGGTCGGTGCTCAGTCTCAAGACCCTGAAATCATGATCTGAGCCAAAACCAAGAGTCAGACCCTTAAGCCACTGAGTCACCCAGGTGCCCCCAGAATTAGGACTTTAAAGGGGAGAGGGAGAGGAGAGACCTCCGGCAAGGTAGAGCGTTTGCGCCGAGTTGAAGGACATGTGTTGGGTCGTGATTGGTTGGGGTGCTTCCGAACCAGCCGGGCTGTGTTACTGCTGGTCCTCCTTAGCTTGAATGGGTGTGGAGGGCGATTTATTCCAGTCCCTTCCACAGAGGTCAGGACGAGTGCAACATGGAGGGAGAGCTACAGCCTTGTAAAGACCTTACCCTCTAACTTTGGGAGACTTGGGACCCCAGTAAAGAAGTGGAGTAAAGCATTTTTTCCTTCTTGCTGCCTGCACTTCCTCATTTTTCCATCCCTTTGTTGTGTGCCTCAGTTTGCCGGTGCTTCCCAAGGGCACCGTGGTGAGGGCTCTGGAGTGAGAGCACCTGGATTTAAATCCTGCTCCTCGAAATAAGTCAATCAGAGAAAGACAATTATCATATGATCTCTCTGATATGAGGAACTTGAGGGGCAGGGTGGGGGGTTGTGGGGGGTAGGGAGGGAAAAATAATGAAACAAGATGGGATGGGGAAGGAGACAAACCATAAGAGACTTCTAATCTCATAAAACAAACTGAGGGTTACTGGGGGGTGGGAGGGTAGGGATAGGGTGGATGGGTTATGGACATTGGGGAGGGTTTGTGCTTTGGTGAGGGCTGTGAAAGATGTAAGCCTGATGATTCACAGACCTGTACCCCTTGGGCAAATAATAAAAATAAAATTAAAAAAATTAAAAAAAAAAAAAATAAATCCTGCTCCTGCCGTATCCCGGGTGAGTGATGGGGGCAAAATGACCTAGACCCTCTTTGTGTCTCAGCGTCCGTCTGTGTACATGGGAGGAGTTACAGTATCTGCTTCGTGACATCATGTCCAGCACTTTGTGTCGGTGCCTGGCACAAAAAGTCTCAGTAAGTACCAGCTGTTATCATCTGCATCTCATTTCATTATTTGAGGAAGGCATTTGGCCTCTCGCCCACTTCCCTTTTTTTTTTTTTTTTTTGGCTAAGGATACCGAGGCTCAGAAAAGTTAATGAGTGTCAGAGCCAATTTCCAAGTCCTGGTCTCTTTTGTCTCTCAGCCTTGTATTCTTTCTACCACTTTCTGCCACCCTCTTGTTTGTTACCTGATTGTCCCCGAGGCTTGTGCATCCTGGATCATTCAACCTGAGGGGATTGCAGAAATGAACTCAGAACATTCCAGTAGAGTGACAGAGCCGCTAAGTTCTCCTGACAGGAGTTCGAACGAGGTTAACCGCTTCTTGTTGAGGCCAGTGAGGGAGGCTTTCTGCTCTGACTTCCTATCACGGTAATATTATGCTTGTGAGTAGCGGGTTTAGGAAGCCAGCTCCCTTCCTCTGACCCTAATTAGAAATCCCTGTTCCTTTTCCTCCGGGAACTGACACTTACTTAAACTGGTGTCATAGACTGAGATAAATATCATACCTGTTTCAGTGGATGACTTGCAGGGACAGACTATGTGTAATCAGTGTCCTTGCTGGAAGTGCAGGGTTCGCGGTGAGAACATCACTGTCGTGAAAGTTCATGCGTCCTTGCATAAGGCAAGTTCAGCACAGGTGAAGGATGCCACCCCGTGTTCATTGATTCCTGTGGTCTCCCAGCCCTGACAGTTCACTACATTGATTCCACAGTCTCAGATGGATGACCCGATTTGTATTTATTGAGCTCCTACTATGTGCGCAGTATTATCTCATGCCCTGGGGCCTGCGGGTAGCCAATGAGCTTTGTAAGGAGTAGAAGGTAGAGTCTGTGCCTTCCTGGAGTCTCCGGACTTGCTAGGGCAGTGAGATATGGCACGAGTGACTCTCAGAAGCTGTTGCAGACTCCGATGCAGGATTCGTGACCGCCAGAAGCAGTGGGGTTTGCAGTAACCGTGCGTCACGGGGACCATGTGAAGTGGAGAATGTAAGCCCACCCCCTCCACCTCCCACAAGGTGTTCCAGTTATTCACGTTCAAATCTAAAAGAAAGGCTCTGTGGTCACATAAAGCTGGTCTGAAGCTGAATCATGTCCACGGCCATGTGTTTTGACTTATATTTAAGAATATCGAATAATGAGGGGCACCGGAGTGGCTCCGTCGGTTAACCGTTCTGAATCTTGGTTTCCCCACAGGTGGTGGTGATCTTGGGGTTGTGAGATTGAGCCCCACGTCGGGGTGTGTGCTCAATGTGGAGTCTGCTTGGGATTCTGTCTGCCCCTCCTCCTGCTCGCTCGCTCTCTCTAAATAAGTAAATAAAATCTTAAAAAAACCCAGAATATTGAATAATGATACTGAATTATTATCAGTAGTTTGTGGAACTCAATTATAGTAATAATATAATAATCAAGTCTCAAATTAATGCAGTATCTGACTGTGGACCAACGTACTGTTACTTCTCTGGGTTCCATGAGGTAAGAAATAAATGGGTTAGAAATGTTGAGGTCTTGGGGCTGAGGGCCAAGAAGTTTTGACATCAAGGAATAGGAAGACCAGGTGGAGAAGAGGTTTGGGAAAAGTGAAGAACCTGGAATCTAATGAAAGATCTGTGTATGGAGGCAGAGGAAATACCGTCTAGGGACAGCTTCTGAAGTGGCTTACATATTAGACCTGTGTATTAGACTTTGTCCTGTAGACAGTAAGAAGCCCTTAGAGGCTGGGTTGAGGAGGTAGGCTGTTCATCTGATGATCCTTATTCAGGGTGGTTTGGGAGTAGGTAGAGCCTGGCGGCAGGGAGGCTAGGACAAAGCCCTTGAAGAAGTCTGGAAATGAGGACCATCGATTCTGGACTGGGTGGGAGGGTCACAGAGAAGAAAGGGGCCATTAAATATCGGGGGCGGGAAGAAATAATCAGGCAGCTGATTTTAACAGTGCTCTGCGAGTGCGTGGGGTGCAGAGCAGGGGAGACTGGCTCCTTTAAGGCATCTGGCCAGGGCTGAGTTGCAAAGTGAAGGTGAATTATTTAATCATCAGGAATGAGGTATTGATTGAGAGAATAATCACCCTGTCAACATCAGGACACACTGTCCTTTATTTTACAGATTTGCATTCTCCGTGACCTGAGTGAGATGAACTCAGGACTGAGAATAAAAGGCGAGGGGCTTTTTTTCCCATGGTGTGTTTTTGGCTGTAGGGCTCAGAGCTAGTGGGGCCTTCTCTCGGATTGAGGTGGGGGTTCTTACTGTGGTTACTTCTGAATCTTCCTCCTATGAAGGTCTCATTGTTGTCAGTAGAATTTAGAGACTTCTCAAGATACCTGTTGCTTCTTCGAGAAGTCCACGGGAAGAAAAGACGCAGGGATGCCCCACGCCCAGTTACTGTGTCCGAACAGACGCTGAGTCTTGGGCGCTCACTTCACAAAGAGGCAGCCCTGTGACTCGGGCGGGGGTTCCCACCTGCCGCTGCTGCTGAAGTGGAGAGATTTAAATACATGCACGAACCCCTGGAGACCTGCTCGCAGCGTCAAACCTTTTGAGGTCCAAGAGGGAAGACGTTGTTATGATGCCAGGTTTCCAAGGAAATAAGGGGGGTTTTGAAAATACGGTCACCGATTCTGAAAAGAGAGACCACGAGAGAAATGTACAAGGTTGCTTTTGGACAACCTCAGTTTAAAAAAGATGCTGGAGAGGTCAGAGGGAAATGCCCAGCAGACCTTGGGTTTGAGGACACTGATCCCAACAAATGAAATGACAGATATTTTAAAGAAAATGAGTAATTTTAAAGAGTTGACACTTGGATACTTTCATGCATTCCCTTTTTACTTTGTAGGCAGTTTTATCAGCCTTTTGAGCTACAGTTGACAAAATTGTAATATATTTAAAGTGTGCAGTGTGATCATTTGATGTATGTATATATCTGGAATGCATTTGCATCACTGAGTTAATGAGCACACCCATCACCTCACGTATAAGTGGACGATTGCTATTGATTTTCAGATTCCACATGCAGTCGATACCATGCGGTGTATTTTTCTTCTTTTTTTTTTTAAAAGATTACTTATTTATTTATTTGACAGAGAGAGAGCACAAGCACGGGGAGCGGCAGAGGCAGAGGGAGAAGCAGTTTCCCTGCTGAGCAGGGAGCCCAATGTGGGGCTCAATCCCAGGACCCTGAGATCATGACCTGAGCCGAAGGCAGACGCTTCACTGACTGAGCCCCCCGAGCGCCCTGCAGTATATTTTTCTTTCTCTGTCTGCTTATTTCAGATCATAATTGTCGGCAACAACAATTCATGTTGTTGCAAATGGCGGGATTTCCTTCTTTTTGCTTTTAAGACTGAATACTGCTCCGTTGTGTGTATATATTGCATTCATTCTACCTGTTCATCCGTCCAGGGACACTGAGGCGCTTTCCGCATCCTGGCTCTTGTGAATAGTGCTGCAGTGAACGCGGGAGTGCAGGCATCTTCTTGAGGTGGTGATTTCATTTCCTTTGGACACGTACCCTGAAGTGGGATTGCTGGATCGGAGGCGTAGCTCTTTTAATTTCTTACGGAACCTCCACGCTGTTTCCCACATCGTGGGACCCAGTAGTCTGCATTCCCCCGAACAGGGCACGAGGGTTCCCTTCTCTCCACATCCTCATGTAATTGTTCTCTCATTGTTTTTGATAATAGACATACTAACAGATGTGAGATGACATCTCCATGTGGTTTGGATTTTCATTTCCCTGATGATTAGTGATGTCAAGTACCTTTTCATGTATCTCCTGAGCATTTGGAGAGCTTCTTTGAAAAAATGTTTATTCAGATCCTTTGCCCAGTTTTAAATGGGGCTGCTTTCTGCTATTGAGTTGTGTGAGTTCTGTGTATTGTGATTATAATTACAGAGAGATGGTTTGCAAATATTTTCTCCCATTCCATAGATTGCCTTTTCATTTCGTTGATGATTGCTTTTGCTGTGAAGATTTTTAGTTTGATGTAATCCCACTTGTTTATTTTTTTATTTTTTTTTTAAAGATTTTATTTATTCATTTGACACAGAGAGAGAGATTACAAGTAGGCAGAGAGGCAGGCAGAGAGAGAGGAGAGAGGAGGAAGCAGGCTCCCTGCTGAGCAGAGAGCCCGATGTGGGCCTCGATCCCAGGACCCTGGGATCATGACCTGAGCCGAAGGCAGCGGCTTTAACCCACTGAGCCACCCAGGCGCCCTTGTTTATTATTTTTTAAAAAAGATTTATTTAGGGAGAGAGAGAGCAGTAGGGGGAGGGAGAGCAGAGAAAGAGGGAGAGAAACTCAAGTTGACTCCCCACGGAGCGTGGAGTCTGACGTGGGGCTCGATATCAGGACCCTGAGATCAGACCTGAGCTGAATCCCAGAGTTGGATGCTTAATGGACTCACCCACCCAGGTGCCCCCACCGCCCATTGTTTATTTTTGCTTTAACCTTTGCTTTTGGTGTTAAATCCAAAAGAAATCCTTACCAGGACGGATGTCAAGGAGCTTTCCCCCTGTGTTTATTTCCTAGAAGTTTGACAGTTTCAGGTCTTACTTCATGTCTCTAACCCGTCTGGAGTTGATTTTTGGGTGTTGTGTGAGAGAGGGGTCCAGGTTCACCCTTTAGTGTGCGGACATCCAGTTTTCCCATGTATTGAGGGGACTATTTTTTCCTCATTGTATATTCTTTGCTCCTTTGTCAAACATTAATTGAGTATATATACATGGGTTTATTTCTGGTCTCCCTATTTGGTTTTGTTGATCCTTTTGTCTGTTTTTACGCCAATACTGTTTGGATTACTATAGCTTTATGATACTGCTTGAAATCCATCTTTGTTTTTCTTTTTCAAGATTGCTTTAACTATTTGGGGGTCTTTTGTGGTTCCACAGAGAAAGAGAAGATTGTTGCTTCTCTTTCTAAAAAAATACCATTGGAATTTGGGAATTGGGTTGAATCTATAGTAAGCTTTGGGTTGTATGGACATTTAAAAATCTTAATTCAGGGCGCCTGGGTGGCTCAGTGGGTTAAAGCCGCTGCCTTTGGCTCAGGTCATGATCCCAGGGTCCTGGGATCGAGGCCCACATTGGGCTCTCTGCTCGGCAGGGGACCTGCTTCCTCCTCTCTCTCTGCCTGCCTCTCTGCCTACTCGTGATCTCTCTCTCTGTGTCAAATGAATAAATAAAATCTTTAAAAAAAAAANTAAATAAAATCTTACAAAAAAAAAAACTTTAAAAATCTTAATTCTGCCAATCTATGAGCCTAGAATTTCTTTCCATTTATTTGTGTCTCTTTCAACTTCTTTCATCAGTGCTTTAGTTTTCAAAATACAGGTTAAATTTATTCCTAAATATTTTTTCTTTCTGATGCTAGTGTAAATATAATTGTTTTCTTAATTTCTTTTTTTTTTTTTAAGATTTTATTTATTTATTTCACAGAGGGAGAGAGATCACAAGGAGGCAGAGAGACAGGCAGAGAGAGAGGGGGAAGCAGGCTCCCCGCCGAGCAGGGAGCCCGATATGGGCCTCGATCTCAGGACCCTGAGATCATGACCTGAGCCGAAAGCAGAGGCTTTAACCCACTGAGCCACCCAGGCGCCCTTAATTTCTTTTTCTGATAATTTGTTGTTAGTGTACAGAAACTCAACTGATTTTTATGTATTGATTTTATGTCCCATCACTTTACTGAATTTGTTTATTCAAACAGTTTTTTGGTGGTGTCTTTTGGGATTTGTATATATAATATCATGTCATCTGCAAATAGGCAATTTTATTTCTCCCTTTCTGATTTGGATGCCTCTTTTCTCTTCCATGCCTCATTGCTCTACTAGGACCTCTTGTACTGTGTTGAATGAAAGTGGTGAGCGTGAACATCCTTGTCTTGTTCCTGATCTCAGAGGAAAAGCTTTTAGCTTCTCACCATCGAGTATGCTGTCTGCTGTGGACTTGTCATATGCGGCTGTTATTACGCTGCGGGATGTTCCTTCCATATGCTGAGAGTTTATTGCGAAAGGATGTGGAACTTTGCTGAATGGGTTTTCTGCATCTGTTGAGATGGCCATATACGATTTTTATCCTTCGTTTCGTTACCGTGGCGTATCACCCTTCCTGATTTGTGGATGTTGAATCATCCTTGTACCTCAGCAATAAATCCCACTTGATTGTGGTGTATGATCCTTTTAATAAATGGGCTGTTGAATTTGGTTTTCTAATATTGTGTTGAGGATTTTTGCAACTATGTTCACCACAGATTTTGGCCTATAATCTTCTTTTCCGGTAATGTCCTTGTCTGCCTCTGATTTCAGGGTAATTCTGGCCTTGGAAAATGAATTTAAAAGTGTTAACTCTGCTTCTATTTTTATTTTTTAATGTACTTGAGGGAGAGAGCTAGAGAGAGAGAGAGAGAGAGCGAGCATGCATGCATATGAGCAGGGGAGGGGGGGGCAGAGGGAGAAGAGGACTCCCTGCTGGGCGGGGAGCCCTATATGGGGCTGGATCCCAGGACTCTGGTGTGATGACCTGAGCCGCAGGCAGACACTTCACCCACTGAGCCACCCAGGCGTCCCTTCTCTTCTCTTTTTTGGAAGAGTTTGAGAAGAATTGGGATTCTTTATTTTTTATTTGTTGTTTCAAGCTTTTATTTAAATTCTAGTTAGGTAACATATAGTATAATGCTAGTATTAAGAGTAGAATTAAGAGAGTCATCACTTACTGTAATACCCAGTGCCCATCACAGCTAGGGCCCTTCTTAATCCCCATCACCCATTTAATCCATTCCCTGGCTCCCCTCCCCTCCGTCAACCCTCTGTTTGTTCTCTGTAGTTAAGAGTGTTATGGTTTGCCTCTCTCTTTTTTCCCTATATTCATCTGTTTTGTTTCTGAAATTCCACATATGTGTGAGATCATGATATTTGTCTTTCTCTGACTTATTTCATTTAGCGTAATACACTCTAGCTTATCCACCTTGTTGCAGTGGCAAGATTCCATTCTTTTTCTTATGGTTAATAATAGTCCATTGTGTGTGTGTGTATACACACCACATCTTCTTTATCCATTCATTAGTCGGTGGACATTTGGGCTCTTTCCATATTTTTCTACCATTAATGATGCTGCTGTGAACATGGAGGTGCACGTGTCCCTTTGAATCAGTATTTTTGTGTCCTTTGGGTGGAATTGGTTTTCTTTAAATATTTGGTCGAATTCACGGGAAAAGCTATCTGGCTTTCTGGCTGTCTGGCTAGCCTTTTCCTTGTTGGGAGGCTTTTGATACCCTTGCTTTCCATTTGCATGGGATTTTAGGCCTGTTGAAGCACCACCTCGATGGTTAGGAACCCGGGCTTTGGAATCTGGTTTGAGTCCCAGCTGCGTGAACTTGGACCGGTCCTGTCATCTCTCTAAGCCACAGTTCCCTTGTCTGGAAAACGGAGGGCAGTAACAGCTGCCTGCTAGGACTGTGGAGAAGGGTAAATGGCAGGAAGCATGTGAAATAGGACAGGGTCAGGCACACAGTTAACACTTGGTAGGTGTTAACAGTGAGGATGGTTTTGTCTTGAAAATTTTAGGCCACCCTAAACTTGAGCTAGCGCTGCTGGCCTTCTCTGGCTTTCAGCACCTGCTGAAGAATGTTCACACTGGGGCCAAACTGCCGTGTGATCTCCGTTGTGTGATCTTGGGCAAGTGAACCTTTGGACCAGTTTCCTCCTCTTTGGAAAGGGGGATCATAGCAGTCCCTACTTCACGGTGTTGTTGGGTAAATGAGTTAATATATATATTTTTAATGAGTTAATATTTGTTCCGTGCTAAGAAGAGCGCCAGCCACACAGTAACTGCCTTGCAAACATCTGTCAAGTCAGTAAAAACAAGCTTCCTCGGTGGTGGTGCTACTGTTTGTTTCCCTGGCGTCGTGTCATCTCGTCACCCTCTGCACTGGTCCTGGCAGCGAGAAAACTCACTTAGAGCCTGCAGTAGCGGGGTCCACATCCTCAAAGAAATCGGACCTGGGGGCACCAGGGTCGCGTCGGTTAAGCATCTGACTCTTGGTTTCGGCTCAGGTCACGATCTCGGCGTGGTGGGATCGAGCCACACGTGGGTCTGCTTGAGGCTGTCTGTCCCTGTCCCCCTGCCCATCCCCCCACCAAATAAATACATAAATCTTAAAAAAAAAAAAAAAGAAAAGAAACTGGACCTTTATTTGCCTTAGAGTGTCATCTTTAGGAAAGGTGATGTTGGCCAAGAACGGGGTAGGTGGGTGTTTGCCTGGAATGGTATTGGAGCGAACTTTCCCTTCATGCCAGAAAGTCGGGCTTGACAGCCTTGCAGCCTGAGGCCGCTAGTTCACTCTCCTGATTTCCCGAATTCTCGACTACAGGTGGCAAGTTCTCCTAACTGGCCCCTCCTGACCCACAAAGAGCTTTGAGTGTGTGTGTGCTTAGTGGGAAGTTGACCCATTCTCGTCTGTCTGACCCTTTCCGGCTAAGTTAGGAAACAGGATTAGTGGATCAACTGGGCATTGAAGCCAATTTGGGGCGCTGGGAAGACAAAAGCAAGTGTTGGGGAAGGATCAGCCCGTGTTCCTCTCGCTAACTGCTGGTGGTTTTTTGTTTCTTTGTTGTTGTTGTTGTTGTTTTTATAAATAATTTAAGTATGAGTTATACAGTAGCCCTTCTCTGACCCTTGTGAGACCCACACAGTTTCCTTTTTTTTAAAAGATTTTGTTTATTTGACAGAAAGAGAGATCACGAGTAGGCAGAGAGGCAGGCAGAGAGAGAGGGGGAAGCTCCCTGCTGAGCAGGGAGCCCGATGTGGGGCTTGATCCCAGGACCCTGAGATCATGATCTGAGCTGAAGGCAGAGGCTTTAACCCACGGAGCCACTCAGGCGCCCAACCCACACAGTTTCCTCAAGACCCAGATATTTCGTTATGCACGGATTCGTTCTGGAGAAAGTCCTCCCACCCCACCCCCAACCCCCAGCAAGCCTCAGCTCAGACAGATCTTTGTGCTGGCCTTGAATTCTTCTTCCCAGGCTACGTGGAGGACCTTGGACACACGAGGACTCCGTAAATGAAAATTACATTTGAATGCTTGGAGGAAGATCAAAGCCATCTTTAAAATGTGTGTCCGTCAGCACTTTCTGAAGGCATGTCTGGAGGATGAAGCATCCTTGCCGTGACGGAGTGGGGCCTTCTCTCCCCAGCTGCCCTCCTGGGACCAACCACTCATTTCAAGTGCTCTTATCTTCACCTTGGAAAACCTACGTTTTCCTACAGGGTCGGACCAGATAAAGCAGACCCTAACTACTAGCAGATCCTCAGACTCCTCATTTGTTTCCCGCGGCGGCCAGACCTTTGACTCTGAAATGCCCAGATGGTGCAACTTCGCTTTTCATTCCCTCAAATGCCCTGAAGTGAGGAAAGAGGCTGTGATGTCCTCACATAATCTAGCGAAGAGCCTTCCTGTGTCATGGAGGAAAGCCGCTCCCAGAGCCTCCGGCCGGTCAGGAAAAGGCATCTTCTCAGACTGGAAGTGAGGGGTGGGTGGGGGGCAGTGGGGTTGGCGTTCGGATCCAGATACTACTGCTCGGGAGTTTGGTTGATTCTGTATATTAGTTTCTGGATTTCTTTGCCTCCATCTTTTGATAGACGGTACTCTTGTGGGGCCTTCTCTCTAGGTAATATCCTGAGTTTGCTGTCCTGAGACCAGAGCTTCCCAGTCCAGGTGAGCGAGGCCTCTAAGAGATCAGTGAACTGTCTCTAGATGAGGCCACCGCTTTTCCTTCTCCTTTCCTCCAGCAACAAAAGGGCTATTGATTTTATCTGGGCTTGGGGGCTTTACTAATAACTGTACCGAACCTTGCAGTTGGGCAAAGTGGAGCTCTGTAGATGAAACCAGAAATGTCTCTGTAATCCCAGAGAGACCTCCTCCAAATTTTGCCTGCACTGGATTTTCCTATCGAGAGAGGAAAAGGGACATCAATTATGTGGTTAGATCTTATGGCTTGCTTAGGAGTTTTGTGGCCTTGCTTAGCCTAGGCCACTGAGATACATCCCCCGTGATCTCCCATCCCTGGTCAATAACTTCATAGTGTGAGGTACAGTCACTGAATTCAATATATACAGATCAGGATGTTGTTCCCAAACGAATTTAGCAAGGCCTGCTTCTGGTTGTTTATAGTATATGGCTTTCACTTAAAAAGTCTAAGACTGCAGGGGAGGGAGGCAGGCTTCCCCACATAGGGGGTTTACGAAGCCCCATGTGGGGCCCAGAACGAAGTCTGTCCCAGCAGGTGGGGACGGCTTACGTGAGATTTAGGGACCAAGATGACAAAAGCGAACTTGATGTCCTGCTGTGATTGCAGCACACAGGAAGGGCTGCTCCATGAATGGGCATCTCAGCCTCTCATGCGTGCGGCCCGAGCTCCTCCCATCCCTCTGGGTTTCTCGGAGCACAGAAATCCCTCAAATCCCTCTAATCCCTCTGTGTGTCTTGGAGCACAGAAAAAAGACAGGGAACGCTTACTGTTAATCTCCCTGCATGATCTTTTACAGTAGGAAATATTTGAGGTCTTAGACTTAGGGTGGAAATGTCCCATTTTCAGAAAGGGCTTTCCCCTTTAGGGAATGGGGTTTGCTTATTAAGTTTCACGAGGTTGGATTTACTGTTTGCTCCAATAACCCAGGTAATAAGGCCAAGCAGTGAGAGCGCTAGTCCTCAGCCGCGTGAGTGGCAAGGGCCCTAACACATCTGAACTCGTGAAGCTGTCTGTGGATCTCCCACGTAAATGGGGGGTGAGGGTGTACGGCGTTCTTGGGGTGAGACGCACTAGCATTTACTGAACATACTATGCGCTAAATGCATCACATCTGTTTTCTCATCTAATTCTTAAAACAGTCTCATGAGACAAGATCTGTTATCCTCATTTCACAGGATAAGAACCGAGGCTTAGATCGTTGGCAAGAGTCCCAGAGCTGATTAGCTATCAGGGCTGCGTGCCCACTCTCTGGTTTCTCTGGTGCCTTGCTGGGCAGTTAGGGAATACAGACTATCGATCCTGTTGCATAGAATCTTCTTGGCATTCTATCAAGGTTCTGCAGGACCATTTCCTCTTTCTGTTCCAGGAGGGAAGATTCTTAACACCCGCAAAGCCAACACCACTGCTGGCTCACTGCCTGATTATGAGCCAAGCACAGTTTTCCCCAGCTCTCCTAAGAATGGGGTGTGTTTTGATAAAGGGCCTTGTACCCAGTGGGCTCACAAAGATTTGTTGAGACCTAGTCCTTTATTAGAGCCGATGACACCGTTTCTCTGTCCGTGAGTATAAGCTAGGCAAGATCAAAGTTCTAGGGGTGCCCTGCTCAGGTGGATTAACTCTTGCAGATGAGTCTCTGAGAAGTTGTGGTGATGGGTCCTGTATCCCGTGTCGCCTCAAGAGGTAACTGTCCTGAATTAGTCTGGCCAGGTGGTGGTAAGCACTGTGGTGAGACACTGTTCTCTCTCAGGGCAGGGAGTAGTCCATGTTGTCGGTCACAGACAGTGAGTCCACCAGGAGGGTCCCGTCATGACTCGGGTTCCGGGCAGGCCTGTGGCATCCCTGAGTACAGCACTTGTCATTGGTAGACACGTCTCAGAGGGAGGGCAGGACTGGTCCTTCCATGAAACCAGGGCACCATCATATGGAGATAAGACGCCCTCCCAGTATAGGGATTTCTAGCCAAATTATACCTTCCCTTTCATCTCAGTGATAAGACACGGATGAACGCTCCACTGTTTAGGGCACTGTATTCCAGCCTTATCTTCCCCACGGATTCATGTGGAGAATCCAATTACTTTTCCTCAAGCCCGGCTTTCTCATCCGTGCGTGTCAAGAGGTTTGAAAACAATAATCTGAATCGACTCTGAATCGACTGACCATGTCTCCACCTTCCCACACCCTTATGAGCAACTGAGCTAAAAGAACAAAGGAAGAATGAGGCTGGCAAGGAGGAAGGACGAAGTATTTATTGAGACTGGGATGGAACACTGTTCTCTTTTATGGGTTAACAGCACAGCGTGTTAAGAGGCTGGTTACAAACTCATTCCAAAATAAGGGGGACCTGCAGTTCACCAGCAGCTCTGCCAACTTCCATGCCTCAGATCCCAGCCACCTGCCGAGGGGGCAAGACCTTTCTGCACACGTCAATATTTGCCTTATGACTTGTTTGGCAATAATTGCCAATAACTCCTACTGAATCACTGGTCCATATTGGTGGTGTTTACATGACAATCCGGGATCATTCTCTTATAGATTTCAGGTATGGATGGTCCATACTGAGTACTTACTCTTCCACAATCTTTGGCGCAGTGTCTGGTTTCTTAAATACCAAAGCACAGGCTTCAGTTGGCTGCTCGATACTGCAGAAATGGGGCTATTTTGGATCTCGGTGTAAATACAAGTTTTTATGTTAAACGTTATTTACAAGATGAGAGCCGAAGCACAGAATTTTTAATAAACTACCTTCATACGTTAGCAGAAGAATGACAGGAAACGGATGGTAAGGAGCAGGGCCGAGGTGACTAGATGACTAGTTGGAACAAACCTCCTTGAGGAGGAGACGCGTTTCTTACAATGGAAGCATTTCCCTGAACCACTGATAACCAACGTCTCATATCGTGGGACTTGAGTCTGCAAGAATCCAGGGTAGGGACAGTGCTTTTTCTGGCCAGTGTGACTTGTTCAATCCATCAAACCCATATTAAAATACAACTTAGCTGGGAGCTTGCCCCTGTGGTTTGGGCCCCGTGGGGTACAAAAGGGCAAAGTCCTGTCATTTTTAAGTGGGTATAACTGACCCTGGAAGAGTGCAGACTTCCAGCTGGATCAAGACACATCCAGCCTTATGCAACTGACACCTCTGCCTCCCATCTCACATAGAGCTGACAGGGATTCCCGCCCAGCAGCAGAGTCTGGGAGTTGTAGGTGGCAGTGCCATCCTGGAATGTCACCGTAAGACCTGTCTGCTTCGGGGCTGACACACAGACGTGGAATGATCCAACAACATGATTTTTCTTTCCCGTGCTCCTGAGACAGGAGTTTGGAGAAGCCCCGAAGCAGGTCTGGACTGAGATCATAGTTATTGTTCAAGTCCAAGGAGAGCTCTTTATTTCACATTGACAGGTCAATTCTGATCTCTGTCTGGCAACTTATATGAAAATAATAAATATATACACATCTATCTATCTAGCTCTATACTGAACACCAGGTTACTAGTTACCAGTGTTCCAATACAGTACATTGAAAAAAGAACCCTTCTCACAAAACCCCACACCTATTTTAAAACTCTGGTTGCAGAACTGTGCTGGTCTGTTTTCTTTCAAAGCGATAACTTTGAAATTGGCTGGAGATGAGTTAAAAATGGACAGTTTGGCACATTAATGGGGGGAGGGGTGTTTATGTGCATTATAATCTATAAAAATGTGAGACGTCAAAGGAAATCCATGCCAATAGAAAGCTTGAGTAAAAATTTGTAATCAATGAGAGTTTTTTTTAAAAACCCAAAACACTGGACTGTGTATGAGAAAGCAATTTTTCTTCCATATCCATCTCCTCATCCAATAGTTACTACTCTATCTACTTCCAAACTTTGTCTCTCATAGAATTTTTACATTGCAGACAATTCAGCTTTCCTTTTCATCTCTTCTTTCCTGTTACCCCACCCCCAAATCCCAGAACCCAGAGAGCGAAAGCTGTGAATTCAAATATAGAAAATAATCTGGAAGTCTGTATATCAAATCAAATGTACAGGTGGCCATTAGTGTTTTTCTCTTCCTTCTTTAATGTTTGAATTTGCTAAGAGATGATTCTCATGGAGCTGTCCTTCATTCCCGGTCCCGTGAAGCCAGGGACTCTAGAACTGTGAGGTCTGGGTGAACGAGATGGTGTCAGACTTGTCCACCGCGAAGCCGCCGTTGACGTAGGACTTCTTAGTGTCGGAGTCTTCGTTATCCAGGACTGTGGATTCCAAGGCAAAGGGGTTCACGATGTTGACTTCAGATGAAACACCCATCTGCTCCAGCTCCTTCTTAGAGAGCTTCTCCACAATGCCTGTCCCGAACGCGTCACCGAGGACGTTCACCATGGTCCTGAACCGGTCCCTGGGGAAGAGAGAGACAGGAGGCCTGCAGTTCATCTCCAGGCACCACTGGAGAGAGAACAGGATCTGAAGCATTCAGTGACGAATTAAGCAAATGGAGGAAGTGCCGTCCTCGTGGCTGCATCTGAGGCCCCCTCCTCTCAGGCCTGGGGCAGAAGGTGGCTCTCAGAAGTACAGAATGAGCCAATGGGCTCCCTGGCCGTGTGCTCCCAGTAAGTCACAATGACCCTCCTAAATCCAGCACCAGCCTCCCCACATTCCGTTCTCTCCTCCCAAAGAAACGTGAGGGATGGTCAGAACCGAGTAAGCCTCTCACCCCTACCCTCTGTCTTGGTGCATTTCCAGGCCCTCTCTTGGCTAAGGGACAGGATCCTGTGAGAGGTGTCTCGGGGGGGAGTGTGTGTCTGTGGGTGCAGCCGAGGGCTCCTGTGTGTTTGTGTGTCCCTGGAGTAGTCGTTTCTCTGCCACACTGGGTCACTCAGCGAGCAAGCCAGCAGGGGCACCACAGAGCACAGGGCCAGAAAGGTGGGACCAGCCAATGAGTGGCTTCCTCCTTGTGGCTCCCTGAGCCAGCCTTAACTCCCCGAAGCTTGGAGGAGACGCCGTGGCAGGAAGGCGCAGCCGAGGAGGCATCCTGGCAAGTGGACAGTGGGGGCCTGCTGGGAGGAGGTGTGCACATGAATACTTTGTCCCGAGAACTAGCTCTGCAGGGCAGGAAAGGCCAACGCCGTTTAGCGGGCCCGCATCTGGATGCCCTTCTGTGATTCCCAACAAGGCCATGGATTGAACTAGACCCCGGTAGGAACCAACCGGGGTCTTTTCACGGGGTCTTTTCATCCCATGGATTAGACCGGACCTTTGACTCCTCTCCTATCTTGGAAGTGAAGGTCACGGGTTCCGGGAAGAATCAGGGACAGGAGACAAGTGCAAACCCGCCCTCATCACTAGAAAGAAAACTAGAAGCACCTGCCTCCGGGAAAGGGTGTCTTGGCAAGAAAGGTGTCCCCTCGGTGCGGGGCTTGCAGGGCCAGCCAGCCGCTGAGGCGGCCCACACGCCTGCCTTCCCAGCGAGGGAGCTTTTGCCTTCAGGGTGTGACTGTGTGTTCACCCTTTCAGCCGCTGTTTGCAAACCGCCCTGCACCGTCCTCCCTGGTAACCCCGGGCTGGTTCCGAGTAGAGGCTCATTACGGAGCCCCACGTGCCCCCGAGGGCGAGGGGACCAATGCCCAGACTGGGTATGAAGGATAAAGCCCGGGGCCCCAAGTTCATTCTAACTTGAACCTGGGGATCACACAAGGCACATTCTTGCCCAGATGTTCTGCTGTGTTCCTCAGCCCCCTGTGTGTGTGTGTGTGTGGATGTGTGAGAGTTGTGAACTGTCCAAACCATTCTAATGGTGACAATAAAAGCTGCCATTTCTTGAGCACATACTGTCACCCTGCTCACTTACACACCCTGCTCACATCAGCTCACTCGGACCAGGCACCCACCTCATGAAACACACAGAATCGTTCCCATCTCAGAGACGAGGCAACCGGGCCTCTGAGAAGCTAAGGAACTTGCTCGAGGCCAGAGAGCCACTGAGACGCTGAACAGGGATTCAAACTCAAGCCGTCTCACCCCAGAGCCTTAGCTCATGCCACTGCCCCTGACGATGCGGAAGATCACGGGAAGATGGGCTGCTTTGGAACCAGGCAGCTGTGAACCTGTGAGGCTGGCCCAGGGCCCGGAGAGCCGAGGGGAGCCTGTGGGGTCTGCAACGTCTGTGACCTTGTCCAGCTGCCTCCCCTTACTATTTTATGCATATCTTCCCCCCCACCCAGCTCCTATTCTTGAGCATTATCCGGTCTAAATGAGCTAATGGAGATCACTGGCCTTTCAAAATCACCGCTCCAAGTGAGGAAGAGTTAATTTTTAAGCACGTTATCAGATGGCCCGGTCAGAGGGAAATGAAAGCAGCAACAGATGGCTCATTAGGCAATCTGAGGACAGAAGGATGGCGGCCTGCAGACACTGCGCCGCTGGGAAGCCCGCCTCCCCATCCGGCAAAGGCAGTGCCTTTAGTCCAACTCACAGGAACCAGTCGACGGCGATGATCAGGGTGACGTCCTCCGCGGGGAGTCCCACAGCACTCAGCACAATCACCATGGTCACCAGGCCAGCCTGGGGCACGCCCGCCGCTCCGATGCTGGCGGCCGTGGCCGTGATGCTGCAGCCGAAACACGGGACACAGCGGGAGTTAGGCGCCCGTCTCTCCCCTCGGGGCCCCTGGCCTGAAACTCAGTCCCGATGGCTGTTCCCGCTGTGTCCTCAGATGGGCCGGTTAGACTCTGTTCTCTGCTGGGCATCAGCTCTGCCTCATTAGAGAGCTGCAGGGGGCCGAGGGGGGGGATCTCCTTGGGGTGGGGGGATACGGCAAATCTCTCTGATGCAAGGAAGGGGAGAACTGCCTGAGTGGGCAAGAGGGGTATTCAGGAGGAAGGCAAGAGTCCGCCGGCTGGGGCGTGTGTGGAGGGCGTGAGCTACCGCTCTAGGCATCCGTCACCCTCCACAGGTACCAGTGGTGCCAATGACCTCTCTGCCTGCTTTCCTTCTCCCAGTGTCCATCTACTCTCCCAGCCAGGAGTTCACGTTGCCGTGAAGGCCGGTCAGAGGGAGGGTGTACAGGTAGATGGGAAGGGTATTTCAGGTGAAGACAAAGGAATGGGGCAGCGATCAAGCAGGTTTTATGCACTTTCCTGACATCACAAGACTCTCGGCCTCTGGGAGCTGCCCTCCAGGGCACTGAACTGAGAAACAGCCAAGCCTACTGCCTGAGGTATAGTCAATTTTTTCCTGACTGCTCTGTTTTGCCAGTGGATGCACTTTCTACAGAAGGAAGGGAGGTCTGGAACCGGGAGAGGCAGTCGGATGAACTTCATTACTGTGTATTTAAAAAGATCCCTCTAAGGCAGATAAAATGGGGTGCTAGGGATTCTTCCCTTTGGAATGTGCAGGTTTTCATAAAAAATATCATCCTTATTTAAATCCGGTCATTTTGCACATGTTGGCGAGGATGCAGAGAAAGGGGAACCCTCCTACACTGTTGGTGGGAATGCAAGCTGGTGCAGCCACTCTGGAAAACAGTATGGAGGTTCCTAAAAAGTTGCAAATAGAGCTACCCTACGACCCAGCAACTGCACTACTAGGTATTTACCCCGAAGATACAAATGTTGGCACGTGCACCCCAGTGTTTATAGCAGCAATGTCCACAATAGCCAAACTATGTTAAGAGCCCAGATGTCCATTGACAGATGAATGGATAAAGAAGAGGTTGTATGTATATACAACAGAATATTACTCAGCCATCAAAAGGAATAAAATCTTGCCATTTGCAATGACATGGATGGAGCTAGAGGGTATTAGGCTAAGCAAAATAAGTCAATCAGAGAAAAATAATTATCATATGATCTCACTTATATGTGGGATTTAAGAAACAAAACAGAGGATCGTAGTGGAAGGGAGGGAAAAATAAGACAAAATCAGAGAGGGAGACAAACCATAAGAGACTCTTAATGATAAGGAGACAGGGGTACCTGGGTGGCTCAGTTGGTTAAGCATCTGCTTTCAGCTCAGGTTGTGATCCTGGAGTCCTTAGATCAAGCCCCGTGTCAGGCTCCCCACTCACCTTCTCTCTCTCCCTCTACCTCTCTCCCAGCTTGTGTTCTCTCGCTCACTCTCTCTTTCTCAAATAAATAAAATCTAAAACAAACAAACAACTATAGGGAAACAAACAGTTGCTGGAGGGGAGGTAGGTGGAGGGGGGTAACTGGGGGATGGGCATTAACGAGGGCACGTGAAGGAATGAGCGCTGGGTGTTATATGCAACTGATGAATCACTGAACTCTTTCTCTGAAACTAATAATACATTATATGCTAGTTAATTGAATTTACATTAAAAAAAGGAAAGAAATAAATATGGTCATTTTGGAAGAAACAAGGGCTCACCATGCCCTGAGAAGCCCCTGAATTTTGAATGAACTTGAAAGGACACCCACTGTATGTTTTGGACACCTGTTCTCATCCTTAGTCCAAGGAGGCCACTAGGTTGGAAGGAGAAGATGTAGAAACTGTCCACTTAAACTAGAAGAAACCCTGATTCTGTCCAAAAATCTACATTCTTGTGGGCTCAAAAAGCCTCAAAATTCTTACGAAGCGGATTCCACGACTCCTTCCTCTGCCTCGCCATGTGCGGCCGACGGCGTCTGAGGATCCGGTCAAACACTGGCCAGTGTTCTCTGACAAGCATCTTTTCCTTCAGCAGCTGCACCCACCAACTTACAGTAAATTAAAGATTTCTGGGCTGTCACAATTCCTCAAAATGTTACAGGCCTACATAATCCTTTAGATCTGTTCTGACTTAAGTACTCTTTGGAAAATCTAAGTTTATTTCAATGTGGGTTGAAAAAAATTTAAACTGAATGCAGCAGCGGGTTTTCTTTGCCAGAAGTGATTTGTGCCATGACCACTGATCCCTTTTTGGAAGTCCCAGCCCATCACAGTTAACCATGTCCTATGCCCTGTGGCTGGGTTTGAAACCCAAAACCCACTTTGTCCAAGAAAACTCTGCCCTAGAGCCTTGACTTTGCTTCCTAAACTTCAGCATTTTGACTGACTTTGGTCTGAGACTGGGCACTATAAATCTTCAGATTTATACAATATAAATCTGAACAATATAAAACCTAGAACAATATAAAAACCTAGTCCTTCTGCTTGAATATATTCGGCTTTGTGTTTAGAGGGTTTTCACAGAAGAACACACAATAATCACTGGTAGAAAGTTCTTTCCTGGCATTGAGATCTAGTTTTCGGACAGGACACTGAGCTCAGGTCCCATCCAGGCGAGGCCTGGGGTGTGAACTGAAGCCTGCAGAGGTTTGAGCATCAGAAAGACCTGTTTTCAGCAGCAGAACATCCTTAAGCAAGTTCCTTCTAGGTCTCAGTTCTTGCCTGTGGGATGGCGAGACCCGGTCGCGGGGCTCCATGAAGATGGACTGAGATAGCATCTGGATGCCCCCGATCCTTACACACTGAGGCCACTTCCACAGCAGCAGCTGCTGGTCCCACCCGTGCTGCCCCCAGGACCACCCCTCATGGCTACACAGCAATCGATACTATGGCCTCTGCTGCTCCTTTCCTCCTCCAAGCTCCTTCTAGGCCCCAAATCCAGTCATCATCTTTCATTATAAGCATATTTATCCTATTTTCAATCAGTCGTAACCTTTGATTAGTGAATGTTACGATAAAACCACGAAAGGGTTTGTCTTGGGCAGATGGCGCCTACGTTGCTTTGATGTCGGGCCCAACGGGCCACAGAAGGAGATGAGCTATGGGTCTCTTTAACCATCGGCCACGTGAGCCGTAACTGTAACTTATGAAGGGAAATACCATGTTTATTATTTTATTCTGTCCCAGGCAGAGCCAGAGAGGATTTTTAAATTTTAGGTCAGTGATTACTCTGGGCCTCACAGGTGTGCTTGTTGGCTCTGGGCCAGTAGTTATTTATCACCAAGTCTGATTTAAGGATAGAGGGGTGCCTGGCGGGCTCAGTCAGGGAAGCGTGCAACCCTTGATCTTTGGGGTTGTGAGTTTAAGCCCCACGTCGGGTGTCAAAATGACTTGAAAAAAATCTTAAAAAAAAAAAAAACACCAGAGTTGGGGGTGGGGAGTGGACAGGTTTTGATGTGATTTAGCTTCTCCACCCAAAGTTTGTCTAGCAGTCAGGTTAACAAAAAAAAAAAAAAACAAGGTTAGGAAGATGTAGGGAACTGATGACCAATGGAGGGGGAGGGACTTCACCACAAAGCTGCAAATACCCAAACCAATGGCCACCTCGTACAGTCACTCCTTGGAAGTCAGTCCAGGGCAGACTGGGTCCCACAGGCCAAGGTGAGGGAGGTAGCCAAGGGCACTGGGAAGAACCAAAGTCAAGTGGTGGAGCTTTCTCAGGCCTGATACAAGGTTTCAATTTTAAGACACTCACTGCTGTTCAAACTATAGGACTTCACTTAACTTCTTTTGGCTCAGGCTTCTTGAGCCACGGACACTTTATAGACCATGTAGCACAGAGACAGTGTCCCAGCTGATGCCAGTGGTCTAGTTGGCACTTGTCTTCAGTTAGCTTCAAGCCAGTGGCAATAAGTACTTTATGATTTAGGGTTGGGGAAGACTTAAACATACACTGTATTAGAACACTGTCAGAACTTACTTTATACCTGCATTGTATTCCTGTGTCAAGTACCGGGGATACAAGACAAAGTTAACCCAGAAAGGCTAGATCCAGGCTTGTGTAGGCCGAGGGACCCAGTTTACTTGCAAACTTCCACTCTAAACTGAATGTAAGTCTCCGGATCAGCTCTAAACCCAACTCATCCCTTCAAAGCAGTGCTGTCCAGTAGAATTTTCCATGACAGAAGCTAATTCTACAATGATGGAAGCTCCTATACCTGTTCTGTCCAACCTGTGTGCGTGGCTAGTGGCTACCATCTTGTATAGAGTTATTTCAGAGCAACATTCATTAATGACATTTTCAGCATCTACTTGAGCAATTTCAATTTTGAGTAGAATTCTCTGCAGTATCAGGGTCTTTGAGTGTTTCATCCTTGGAAATCTCTCTTCTCTGGGTTTCCATCATGTGATGGTTGCATGGCTCTACTCCTACCTTTCTGTTCCTTCTTGGTCTCCCTTTTGGTTCTTCTCATCTCTGCCTGCCTCATATATTAGGATTTTCTAGGGCTCAGTCCTTAGTCCTTTTCTATTTGGCACAAACCCTCTCTATGTAACATTATTCCAACATTCTCACCATCCCCTGAGCACTATGTACACACCATTCAAAGCATTTTATGTGCACTGACTTAATTACTACTACTTGCATAAAATGTAGGTACTATTATTATCCATATTTTAGAGGTGAGAAAACAGAAGGTTATAGAAGTCAAGTACCTTGGCCAAGGTCACAGTTAATCATGGTGAAGCTAAGCCTCAAACACAGATGACTGACTCGTAACCACATACTTGATGACCACCCTCTTGCTGATGCCTCTGACATCCATATCTGCACATTTCTCATCACAGAGTTCTACCTGGATGTCTCGAAGGCATTTCAAATTCAACATGACAAAAAGCATAAGCTCTTTGTTTTCCCACCTATGCTTGCTTCTCTTCCACTAGTCTCTGTTCTGGTAAGCACCATTCACCAGTTGAAAACCAACCGCCAATCCTGGAGGTCAACTTAACTGCCCCCCCGTCCCTGTCCCTCACTCTGAATCCAATTGATGCCTCTTGAATTTGTTAGCTCTTCTCCATCCTCAGTGACAGCACCTTGATGTAGGCTTTTTTTTTTTTTTCAAAGATTTTATGTATTTGAGAGAGAGAGAGAGTACCAGCGGGGTGGAGGGGCAGAGTGAGAGAGAGAAACAGACTCCCTACTGAACAATGAGCCCAAAGTGGGGCTTGATCCCAGGACCCTGGGATCATGATCTGAGCCGAAGGCAGGTGCTTAACCAACTGAGCCACCCAGGCACCTCTGATGTAGGCCTTTTAATTCCTTACTTGGACTTCTGCAGTAGTCTCCTAACTAGTCTTCCAGCTTATGTTCCTGTCCCCATCCAGTCCATCCACCATATTGCCAAGTTACCCTTTAAAAATGCAAATCTGTCCATATTATGAAAGACTGTCTGAGCCCCTTCTATGAGCACCTCACATGAAGCCTCTCACGAGATGATCCCTGCCCTCTTGTTTCTCCACATCGTAATCTATACTGGCCACATCCAATAATCTGTCCTCCGTAACTAGGCCATGGTTGTATCACAAGCCCTTGTACATGCTAGTCCTTTTATCCCAGACACTCTTATTTCCTTCTTTTAGTAGATTCTTTCCTCTTCTGAGACTTAACAAAACCTTCCCCTTCTCCAGGAAGCCTCTCCTTACCTTCCCTTCCTTCTTTGGTGCCCTCTGTGCCCCCTCAAGCCTCTACAATAGCTCTTATCACATCCCCAGCATTTACTTAGATATCTGCATCCCCCTACATACTGGGGACCCCCTGAGAGCAGGGACTGGCCCTCATTCCACCTTGAATCCTTCGCATCTGCTGTGTGCCTAGCACCCAGTGGGTGCACTGAACTGAGAACAGTAATGCCTTTGACTCTCCAGATTTTTATTTTCTTTCCCTCCACTGGCAATTTTTCCTTGAGACAATTCCAGTAACAGAAATGAACACGAGTGTGACCTCACGCCCTACCTGATCGTGATGATCTGCCCAATGCCCAAGTCCAGGCCGTTCAACTGTGCAATGAACACGGCTGCCACTGCCTCATACAGAGCAGTCCCGTCCATGTTGATCGTAGCTCCTACGGGAAGCACGAACCTGGTGATCCTCTTGTCCACCTGGTTCTTTTCCTCAGCACAGCGGAAAGTGACCGGCAGTGTGGCTGAACTGTGTGATAGAAAGAGAAAGGAACCCGTGGTCCACGAATGCCAGAGCTCCATCCCTGCCTGGAGAGAGACTTCTATGCCAAAAATCAAACCCAGAGCCCAAAGCATGCTGGCACTTTCGGCAGGTCCAGGAATGAGAATGTGCTGGGTCTGCTGCTGCTCCAAGTGACAGCATAACCCATTCTGGGGCTGCAGGCCATCCCACAAGCATAGGAAATACCCAGCAGGGGGCAGAAATGTTCAAGGACACAAGTGGAGAATCTAGAGGTCATTCCCAGAGTTAAAGGCAGCTAAAAAAGTACAAGCCAGGGAGTGTTCAGCTTCATGTGTGGTGGGGACAGCTCTCATCTGCAGCCAGTGAGAGCTGACAAGGCATGGCCCAGAGAATCCTCCACGACACCCCTCCTCTGTTCACCTGGAAGAGATCATGAGAGCCGTCAGGAGAGCCTGAGCCATTCCCATGGCAAATCGGAAAGGGTTCTTCCGTACGATTATAAAGTAGATGAGTGGGAGAATGACGATGGAGTGGATCGCGAGCCTATAAACAAGAAAAAGAAGCAGGTTCATAGAGGACAGCACCTCCTCATATTAATCCTTTTTTCCAAACAGCTCTTTTAAAATTCATGATAGATCACTGGATTTTCAAAATGACCCAAAAGAAAATGAGAAGCAGGGCAGGGATATAGGTCTCCATATATCCACCAATGAAGATGAGGAGACTCACTTAGCAAATGAAGTATCTTTTCAAAGTGGTGAAGCCAGTAGCTGAGTCCACATTTTGGAGCTCACAGAACATGTACGTCTCGCTGCCAAGTCCTGTATGTGCTATTCCTGTAATAGGTGCTAACGTGCTTTCACTTCCTTCTCCTGCTGAATTCTTACCCCTCTCCTAAGACTCAGCCTAAGGTCCTCCTCCTCCAGGAAGGCTTCCCTCACCTTCACAGGTGGAGTGGACCCTTTCCTTCCTGGTAGCTCTGTGGCTCCACACACACCGCTACCAGAAATCCTCATCCTACACCCAGCTCCTCTGTTCCCTGGACCATACTGCTGTCCTGCTGGACGGTGCCCACCCTCCAAGAGGGCGGGAAGGTTGCAGGAAGGAGTGAGTCCCTCCTCTCCTATAGGCATACCTCAGGACTGACCCTCTTTCCTTTGTTATTCCTGCCTTCCGAAATGACTCCTTGTTTCATGTAGGAATATACAGGTTACATAAAACAGGGGGTTTAAAAAATGAGCCCAATCCAGCAGGTGCCATGTAAGAGTTTACGGATCAGTTATTCAAAGCTGAAATAAGAAGAAATGGCCATTGAAAAATACAGATCCTTAAGATCTGTCATGAGGGTCTTTTAAATAGTGGGTGTGTGGCTAAGAACTAGGAGAAAGTTAGTTTTCTGTTAGAAACCCAGGTAGGACAATCTAATAGAAACCAGCAGAAATGTGCATAAAATGGCTCAGCATAATAAACTTCAGCCAAATCACTGCCTGGACACAGGTTCTGGCCTCTAGAAGGGTAGACAGCCTTGCTCCTGTACCACTAGGGCCCTGGGAATGGACTCTGGCCCTCCCACTGTAGACACCCAGGCTTCTTCTCATTGGCTGGAAGGGCTGTGCTTTTGGTAAACACAGATGAACTCCCCAGGGAACTCGAGTTCCAACAGATGAGCCCACTGCTCAAGGTGTGTATTTGGGGGCACTGACCGGTGGAAGTGTTGGTGATGTTTATTCATTCCCTTGGTCCATATTTCTTAGCACATGTGACATATCACGCCCCTGTTAGATACCCAGCAGCACCATTCCTAAATTATCCCGCCCTACCTCCCTGCTTTACCCAGTTACTGAAGATTTCCCCAGCATCCTCTCTGACACTTGGGTGGTGCAGGGGGTGGTAGCAGTGCCCAGCCGCACCAACGGGGTTGGAACCAACCAGCCACCTGCTCCTACTTGCTTGAGTCTCATTTCATTCAGACCCTGCCTGATTTCTTTCTTGGGACAGGGGTCCTTGTGGGCTATTCTTACAAGTTTGGTGAGTTTCCATCCTTGAAGAAGTGAATGCCTAGAGAGGTTTCCAGTGTCTTTTGCTCATTTCAATAAAGGATTTAAACACAACGAGTAAAGGCAGCAGTAATCCACGGTCCAGGCTGTTCTGCCAAGATCCGGCAATTAGCACAGTGTGATCCTCCCCCAGTACAGCTGTTAAAGGCCAGCCCCCCACCCCGCTCTCTTATCTCTGAACCCCATCTTCCTCGGCACGTGGGAGAAGCCAATTATAACTGGAACGCCGCTCCTCAGCAGCCATCCAGAGGCTCAAACGTAGTTCCTGCTTCCTCTCTGCGGTCTGACATACCCACTCAGGACGGTGGCCATGTAAAGGCCCAGCTTGCGGAATATTTCCCAGTCTTCGACTTCTATGATCTTCCCGGCAATCAGGAACAAAATGCCGAGTGGCATGTAACTAGAACGTAAGCACAGCAAAGACACTTCCATCATCAGGTGTCTTCTCGTGGTGGGCTTGCTGGGGAGGAAACAAGCCTGGGTGTGCACCTTGGCTTGGTGCGTGCACTCAGCTGTGAGGGGCACCTGGTCCACAGTGAGGCTGAGGTTTCAGCTTCTGGCCCGGGTGGACCACACTGGCGCCAGGATTTAGCACCTGTGCATGTATCTTTAATTCTACCCACCCAAGCTACCTTAGATGAGTGAACTTGGCAAGAATGCGTGGTTAAACAACTGCCTATCCCTTGCCATGCAACCAGGGCATGTACGTCCTGCCAATGGTCCCATCTGCAGATCTCATTTTTGCCTGACCCTCCACAGACGGCCACCATGCTTTCTAGCCTCGGTCATCTTGTCTCCCAGGCAGTCATATCAGCAACAGAGTGATACAGTTCGTCGTGGAAGTGGTCATAATGGCTCTGTTTGTGCAGCTCTGTTTGCATGCCTTGTATTGGGTTAAGTATTTAACATGCATCATTTCCTTTAATGTACTTCTCCCAACCCAAGGGGCCGACTTTTATTATCCCTTTTTTACAAAGGATGAAGCTGAGGATCCGCGGAAGTAAGGGGCCGAATCACTAGAGCCTTTGCGTCACTGCCAGTGTCTACGCTTCAGAGTAAATAATGTCGGGTCGACTCAATGTGAGATCAGGGCAGAGATCACCTGGCAAAGGCAGACTTGTTGGCACCTCCAGGGACAGGGCAGGGACTCAGGTGCTGCTGCTGGTATGTTCTCACCCAAATGGCAGTTTCATTTGGACAGAAACGAAATACAGCTACAAGTATTTTGAATATCACTTCTGCACTGGGCCTAATAAGGAGAGCACTTTGTGTTCCGATGTGCCAGGAACCCCTTCAAGTCACTATTTTAAGAGTTATTTCTTAGACAAAAACTGGGTGGGTGTAAGCCGATCAAGGGCTTTGGTAGAACAGACAACAGCCGATACTCAGATTCTTGTCCGTGAACCAACGCCTAAGTGATACGCAGCATTACTGAACACTACTGTCTCTGCATTCCGTGTCCCTCCTTCCCGGGGGTAGGGGGTCAGTGGAGAAGCACAGGCCCCTCTAGTCTAATTTTGAGCGAACAACTGTAAGAAGAAGCAAGATGGCGTTCACTGGCCTCTGCTTACCACATAATGATCTGAACGATTTTCATGGTCGCGTCACTCAGAGCATTGAAGAAATCCACCAGAATCTGTCCTTTTTCTCCCATCTTTCCAATGACAAGTCCAAAGACGAGGCAGAAGACAATCAAGCCTAGGACATTTATGCCGTCCGAATACATGCCTACGACTTTGTATTCCTTTGTTTTGTTCTGCGGATCAAAACCAAGAGAATATACTGATGCATGATTATAATTCTGTTGGAAGGCAGAGGCCTCAAAATGAGAAAATACAAGAGCCAAACATAATAAACTAGCAATCTACCAGAGTCAACAATACTTGGGGAGAAAACAACAATAATAACAAGCCACCTATGCATGGATCAAGTTCACACGGCTCCGAGCCACCTATGCATGGATCGAGTTCACACGGCTCCGAGCCACCTATGCATGGATCGAGTTCACACGGCTCCGAGCCACCTATGCATGGATCGAGTTCACACGGCTCCGAGCCACCTATGCATGGATCGAGTTCACACGGCTCCGAGCCACCTATGCATGGATCGAGTTCACACGGCTCCGAGCCACCTATGCATGGATCGAGTTCACACGGCTCCGAGCCACCTATGCATGGATCGAGTTCACACGGCTCCGAGCCACCTATGCATGGATCGAGTTCACACGGCTCCGAGCCACCTATGCATGGATCGAGTTCACACGGCTCCGAGCCACCTATGCATGGATCGAGTTCACACGGCTCCGAGCCACCTATGCATGGATCGAGTTCACACGGCTCCGAGCCACCTATGCATGGATCGAGTTCACACGGCTCCGAGCCACCTATGCATGGATCGAGTTCACACGGCTCCGAGCCACCTATGCATGGATCGAGTTCACACGGCTCCGAGCCACCTATGCATGGATCGAGTTCACACGGCTCCGAGCCACCTATGCATGGATCGAGTTCACACGGCTCCGAGCCACCTATGCATGGATCGAGTTCACACGGCTCCGAGCCACCTATGCATGGATCGAGTTCACACGGCTCCGAGCCACCTATGCATGGATCGAGTTCACACGGCTCCGAGCCACCTATGCATGGATCGAGTTCACACGGCTCCGAGCCACCTATGCATGGATCGAGTTCACACGGCTCCGAGCCACCTATGCATGGATCGAGTTCACACGGCTCCGAGCCACCTATGCATGGATCGAGTTCACACGGCTCCGAGCCACCTATGCATGGATCGAGTTCACACGGCTCCGAGCCACCTATGCATGGATCGAGTTCACACGGCTCCGAGCCACCTATGCATGGATCGAGTTCACACGGCTCCGAGCCACCTATGCATGGATCGAGTTCACACGGCTCCGAGCCACCTATGCATGGATCGAGTTCACACGGCTCCGAGCCACCTATGCATGGATCGAGTTCACACGGCTCCGAGCCACCTATGCATGGATCGAGTTCACACGGCTCCGAGCCACCTATGCATGGATCGAGTTCACACGGCTCCGAGCCACCTATGCATGGATCGAGTTCACACGGCTCCGAGCCACCTATGCATGGATCGAGTTCACACGGCTCCGAGCCACCTATGCATGGATCGAGTTCACACGGCTCCGAGCCACCTATGCATGGATCGAGTTCACACGGCTCCGAGCCACCTATGCATGGATCGAGTTCACACGGCTCCGAGCCACCTATGCATGGATCGAGTTCACACGGCTCCGAGCCACCTATGCATGGATCGAGTTCACACGGCTCCGAGCCACCTATGCATGGATCGAGTTCACACGGCTCCGAGCCACCTATGCATGGATCGAGTTCACACGGCTCCGAGCCACCTATGCATGGATCGAGTTCACACGGCTCCGAGCCACCTATGCATGGATCGAGTTCACACGGCTCCAAGCCACCTATGCATGGATCGAGTTCACACGGCTCCCACCTTTTGCCATGGAAGTTTAAAGTGATTTTTTTCCTCTTTCTCAAAAAACCCAAACTTGAAGATTTCTTTTGAAGAGTTCTTATTCTGGGATGTCTTACATTTTTAGTAAGAACTTTAGAATCAAGGCACTTTTCGGGGGTTATTTTAACCACTAGCTACATTTGGAGTCTGCGTGAAAAAGACAGGCATTAAGAATGCAGAAAGCTCAAAATATTTACCACGGTGAACATTTTTAGGATATCTGTTTTATCCTGATAGTGAAGCACAGAAACCTTACTGCCTCTAACCTTGGATGCCCAACAGGACTTGAGAGACGTAACTACTACCCAAGCAGCTGCTACTGTGAACCACTTCTTCACCTTATCCTGGGTAAGAACAGCGTAAGATATGCTGGGAAAAACTTACTCCGAGTGGGCAGCGTGAGATTTATGGAGAGATTTCATAGGGAGACAACATAATTGGAGCGGCACAAGCCAGCCTTATAAAGTATTATAAGTGGTTGATAAGCTCCTGGCGTGCCCGTCATTTTTTACTTATAATCTGATATGCTCAAGCATTTATTTATTGAGCCGAGAGCGTGTGCTAATTACACCGGCTACAGGATAAGTCTTAAAAATACAGCTAGACAGATAAGATTAACCATAAGAAAAACATTAACTGCATGGCCAAGCCACAGCTGCAGCATCAGGCAGAGATGGAGCGGGGGCCGCGGGGTTGGGGAGAGCTCAGTCTGAGCAGCAGACGGCCAGGAGATGGAAGCATATTCCGGAAAAATGGCGTAAGCAGAGGCAAAAGTCACTGTGCACCGGGCCTGCCCTACCCTGCCAGAGTTCCTACTCCTCCTTTACGGCCCAAACAATTTAAGCCTCTGTGTTGAACGCCCCGAGTCCCTGCTCCTCCCTGCCGGAATGCTTGTCACGTGAGGGCAGAGGCCACACCTGTCTGCACCACTGGCCCCCGGTGCTCAGCGGGGCCTAGCTCATGGGGGCCGCTCGCAAAACTCTTGGTGGAATCACGTGCAAAGGTGGGAATAAGGAGAAACCGAGGACGTGGGTCTGGATGGGATAGAGAGGCCACTGGGAGGGGAGCTGGGGAACCAGGGAGGCGCCCAGACGTGGAGGGCCGCTGAGCCAGGCGGGGGACTTAAGGATTCTGCAGTAGGAAGCAGGAGCCCCCTGTGGTCTATCCAATTTTCCTAAGTCTCCCCAACACTTGTTCCTTCAATCTTCTCTTTCTATGCGGAGGCAGAGAACATTCGGCAGAAATCTACTATAGGACTAGAGGAACTACTTCATGCCCTGTTCAGTCTCGTCTCTCACCTTGAAATCCCAGCAGCTCTCAAACCACCCCCCCGAACACTGTCAGGCCTGGGTGAAGCCTCATGTGTTTTCTACCTGGCACGTCAAGGCCTTCTTGCTGCAAGAACCACACAGAGCACTGCAGCACTAGGTGTGGGGGACATCTCAAAGAGTGAAATCATCATGAAAAAGCATAAAAATGTGACAAAATATGGCATAAACACACCACTAAAAGTCCCTTGTTTACAATAAGAGAGCTGAAACAAGATGGCAGAGCCTGGGGTGCCCAGCTGGCTCAGTCGGTACAGCATGTGACTCTTGAGTCATGGGTTCAAGCCCCACGTCGGGCGTGGAGCCTACTTAAAGAAAAAGAAAAAAAGAAGAAAGCAGAGCTCGGCCTCGTTGACCCTCAGCTGGAGTGCGTGTGTTGAGTGACTTAAACTTCTTACCACTCCTTGTGTGTCTGCAAATGACGTGAGAGCTTCGTGTTGACTTTGGGGGTTACAAATACAATGTAGTGGGTAGACGAATTCACAAGCAGTGAGGACTGTCTTTCCGTCTCCTGCTTGCTCACAGCTGGGGAAGGGGCACGGGCGACAAGGTACCTTGGAAGTGGCAGTTGTCATGATGGGTGTGACAGGTCTGTCTGTGATGTTCGACTCCGGCTCACTGGGAGTGTTCACTTCTTCACGCTTGGTTTTATACTGCACGTCAGAGGGGAAGAAAAAGACCAAAGAAACAGACAACATAAGAGTTTTTCAAGCATCTGAGCCTAAACCACAGGAATATTTCTGTTCGGCTCAACAAGTACCACTTAAGGCTTCTGCCTCTGTCGCCTCTCTGGGCTCCTGCGAGGCTTTGGAAGCAAAGGCGAGACCGTGCAATCCAAACCCCGATTCCCACAGCCACCATTCAATGATGTCAGAATGTTCTCTTTCGTAACGAGGGGCACATTAACAGAGCGATAATGGGGAAGAAAGTATAGGTTTTATTTGCTTTATCAGACACTACAGGGACCCTGCCAATCATTTTGTTTCTCTTTGTTTATTCGTTTATTATTTTTAATCAGGGAGAAACACCTCATTACTTTGGTAAGTGCAGTCACCATGGCTTTAACACGTGTCAAGAACTGTATGGTGATTCCAAAGTCAACAGCCCCTTTAGGGCCAGTCCACAAGGGAGATTTCTGTTGAATTCCCTTCCTTCAGCTCTGCTGGGTTCTGCGAGCTTCAGCCCCGAGAGGGTGAAGAAAGAGGCAGTATTCCGTTACACCGGGCATCAGTGTGACTCCTCCAAGGCTCTGCCAACCTTGAGAACCGTACAAATAACCAGTGAGGCTGACCCCTGAAATACAGGGGGTTCTGTGCCTCGTGGAGGTCGGCGGGGAGCAAGCTCATGGCCATTTTTGTCGGTGTACACAGAGGGCTCTGTTTGGGTAATTTATGTAAAGGAATTCAGCAGTTTGGGATAGACTCCGCTGTCTTCAAGTGCACAGATAAACAAGAGAGAAGGGCAGCAAGGAAATGGAGTGAAGAGACCGTGACGCTTTCCTAGAGAAAAAAATCAGGGCTTTGTTACACGGCCGCGGGGCGTGCCGGCAGTGGGCACGCGAGGATTAAGGAAAAGACCGGACACCAGGAACACGAAGGCCCCGTGTGCTTTAGCTACTGCTCTCCCTTCACGAGGGAGAGGAGATGGGGCTGTCTGTGCGGCGTGCTTATCTGCAGACTATCCAAGCTTCTTCGCCAATACCACGGGGCTCTCCGAAAACAGGTAAAGGGAGCCTGGGTCAGTTCCAACAGGGACTTCTCTGGGGGCCGAAAGCCAGAGGTAGGGATAAAGAAGTCCCCTGCGGTGGCCCTGCCTGCATATTCACAGGTGCGTTTCCTGCTGTTTGGCGCGGGCTCGTTGCAGTTCTGGGGTCACAGCAGCACATAAAAATGTGAATGGGTGAAGCGAAGAGGGGAGCGGCCTGGGGGGAAAAGTCATTAGGATTACCTGCTGGAAACAGGCTTGGACAAGGTTCTCAGGGAACATGTTCCTGTTGGAGACATGAAAAGCAGTGTCACGTGAAGGCAAAAGTGTTTTGTTTTTTGTTGTTTCTGTCACACCCAGTAGGCTGGTGAACACAGGAAGAACATAGAATGAGTACCCTGGTATCTTTCCTGGCCTCTCCTTTGCAAATACTTCCTTCGATTAAGATGTATCCCCCCACTGCTGAGCTTCGACCAAGTCCAGAAAGCTCTCTTCAACCACCATCACTTAGCTGAGTCACTGAGTCACTGCTCAGGGCCACACAGCACTGGCCTGTGGCCGCTCGCCGTCACGGACGTCTTTAATATTCTGCCCCCTTCTGTGTTCATGGACGAGAATGTACGCTTCCCGTGAGTCCCCTGCATTTGTTCTCGATGTCTTTGTGCCAACTGCGAACATCAGCGCGGTTACTGAACTACGAATGACGTGAGTGGGCGAAACGGGACTGTGACACGGAAGGTGTGGTTTTTGGAAACACTAAACTCAATGCCCAGAAACTCAACCAAAGCACGGGACTACAATTTCTGTGCTTAAATTAGGTTTGGGGGGCGCTGAAATGGAAAGGCAAACTGGCACTCAGCTTTGTTTGGCGTTTCTAAGGGTTTTGTTGCTCTCCTTCCTGGAAACTGAACCAGGAAACTGTACAGGATGGGTCTGTAAGGACAGCAGGTGCAAGAGAAGTGATACGAAATTATAATCACCTGACGCACTCGAAGGAAAGACCTCGGCCCCATGTCAGAAATCGGCAGATAAATTCCATTTAAATTGTAAGTGTCAACAAAATATGTCATGCATATTTGTGTCATTTTTTTTAACTGGTATCTTAAAATTAACTGACCAATTTCCAGCCCTGATTGCTCCCGATGAAAGGGTCTCTCCCGTACAATTAAAAAGTGTCTTTCCTCAAGTGTCCTTTAGAACAGTTCCCCCACCCCCCCAGCCCAGCGTCTTAATGCAACAAGTGTATCCTTTCTGCACCTCTGTCCATCCTGGATCCGGACAGAGGAGCCTGCTCCTCTCATTCGTCTTAGACCCACACAATCTGGCAAGCAGGCCTGGCTATGTAATCTTGGGGCACAGAGCTCACTGAACACACACAATGATTCAAAAACTATCAGAAACTTCAAACCGGCAACAGCAGAGCCTCAGAGCACGCGTGGGTCCTGAGTGATGGCAGCATCTCAGGCGGCACAGCGACGGAGTGGCCCGGCTGGCAAGACCCTCACCTGATCAGATCTAACATGGCGTCCACCGTGCTGACTTCAGGGCTGCTGCCGGTCCTGTCAATCTCATCCACTTGCTGGGACACGCCGGGCCTGATGCTCACCACCAGCACGATGCCTGTGGCCAAGGAGAGGACCACCGAGCATTAAGAACCTTCCAGAACACCTGCCCCTGCCCCCAACAGTGCATCCTTCTTAGAACCAGTGGGCATGGTGGTAGCAGGCAATACTGGAAGGAGGACTCCGAGGTCCAGCCAAGATGCTGAGCCCCAGCTGGGACCTCAGCAGCGGCCTTAATTACTTTTCCATTTAAATGAAGCAGAAGGACATTCACCCCCCCCCCAACTTCTCTTTAAATGAAGAGGTTACGTTCCACAGTTGCTTTTGGAAACACCTGAGAATTTTCTATTTTCTTTTCTTTACGTTATGAGGTCAGCCTAGGCAGGGGTTGGGGTGAGGGTGATTCTTTTTCCAGCTCAGGACACCCATTCAATGTCTTTACGTAACTTTTACCCACAGAGGCTGGTTATTTTCCTGAGGTGCCTACAGAACATGCCTTATCTTCCTTCCATACCCCAAGCCTTCAAAAAAGCTGCTGTCGAATCCAGAAGAGGGTCAGGGTTAAGAAAAGTCGTATTTCCTGTGACTCTGAGGGGATGGAACGAAGACAAACAGGCATTCCTGGGAGAGACAGTTCTTGCCGTAAGGAGCTGTCTAAACAGGGAGTATCTGAGAGCGCCATTTTGGTCCCTGGGGGTAATCGGTTCCTGTCTTTTGAGGTGTCTAAGCAGAGGCGGGAGGCTGGAGAACAGATCACGGCACGAGGGACTGCTTGACTGGAGGGGAATGCCAGTCCCCGGGGGCAGGACGTCAGGATGCTGAGCAGGTCAGTTCTGCCAGTGAGAGGAGTCAGTGGGCGAGTCAAGGACCGTGGTGGGTGCGGTTCCCTCTTCCCTCTCAGGGCTGCTGGAAAGACATACACCGGCTTCCCCTTTCATCCCTCAGGAACCTCGGCAGGAGCCCACTCAGGGCATCCTTAAAACATGAGGTCACAAAGGACGAACCGCACTTTCTTCACAAAAGAATGCCAAAGGTACAAGAGCAGCGATATTCCCTTACTAGAACTTTCTCCCTTTTTCGAGTGCAATTCACACTCTGAGTACCATGCGAAATCTGAACTGCACTGAAATGCCATCGTTTTGGAAATATTTCACAATTAGACTCGACTCCACTATTGTAGACTAATTACTCAGTTCAGAGATTATAGAAGCTCTTGGCTTCACCTCCTACCCAGTGAAGCTGGGAAGGCAAAGGACTGTCACCCTCTTTCTGCCTCTTACTAGGGAAGTCTGTGAGCACCATGGCTGAACTTCAGTCAGGACTGTATTTTCTTCACAGAAAAGGTGCTGGGTAGACTTTAAGCCCAAAGGCTTCACGGTGGTTTGACAAAACTACTTTTTTAATTAAAAAAAAAAAAGTGCATTAAAAAAAGCCCAGCTACTTTTAAAGGAAAAGTCACCATTTTACAGAGGAATAAGGAGTCAGAAATAGATTTTACCTAGAATTACGGCGATGATTGTAGTACAGAAATAATAGATGACGGCACGCAGACCAATTTTCCCGGACACACCGGAATCCAACGCAGCAACACCTGTGGGAGTGGACGGAGGGGAGAGGTCAAGTTACAATCATTTTTAAAAGAAGCCATTTCCAGGACTGGAGGTCATTCAGTCCTCAAGGTGTGAAATAAAGCTCCGAGAGTGGTCCTCTGCACCTGCTAGGCCCATCTCGCACATTCCGTCCAGATAAGATGCAACCGGCAAAGGAAACCCTTCAAAGGGGCCAACGGGGAATGGAGATGGGAGAAGGGCGAGGGGCAGGCTCCCCTCCCCCACTCACCCCTGCCCGGTCACGAGACAGGAGCAGCTCCCCTCCCGCACCTGCTCAAAGAACTTCATCGAATTTTGTACGTCACATCACCCCACAGCCTTCAGGATAATCCCCTTCTGGAATTCAGGATCCAGAAAAAGTTGATCTTGGAGCACAGAGACCGTCTGGTCCTCACATAACAAATATTGTAAAACTCACGGTTGTTTCCCCTTCTGCCTTTTTCTGTCAGGAAGCTCAGAGTCAACCAAAAAGATAACTTCTGTGTGTGATTATGAAAGTAATATATGTTCGTTATAATACTCTGAAAGAAGGAAAATGAACATCACTCCATCTCACCAGCTATAGTTGACATTCTGGTAAATTTCCTGCCAATATTTTTTCTTGATTTTTTTTTTTGGTAAACATACCTAATTCTATAGTTTTTAATCTTCTCTTATTCCTATGGTATTACAAGAATTCTCTTGTTATAAACTGCCTCCAGGGGTAATTTTATTTTATTTTATTTTTAATTTTTTTAAAAGATTTTATTTATTTATTTGACACACAGAGAGATCACAAGTAGCTAGAGAGGCAGGCAGAGAGAGAGGAGAGAAGAGGAAGCAGGATCCCTGCCGAGCAGAGAGCACGATGCGGGCCTCGATCCCAGGACCCTGGGATCATGACCTGAGCCGAAGGCAGAGGCTTTAACCCACTGAGCCACCCAGGCGCCCTCCGGGGTAATTTTAATAGCTACATAATCTTGTCATGTGACCGAACCATAATGTATTTAATCATCCACTTATTGCCGGGGATTTGGAGGGTCTCAGAGCCAACTTCCATTATAAATCACCGCACTTTCATTATTTATGCTGGCTAGCACATTCTCTTCTTTTCGTGATTTTCAAATCGCTTCTATGTTAACAACCTTATCGTGTATGGCTCTGTGAGACAACTTAAAATATCCATTTTCAAGAGGTCGGCTAAAAATAGAGATCTCCAATTTATAAATTTCCAATTTAAGAGACTTCTGGCCACACTGTTAGCTGTAGGCTCAAATGGTCTTCAGTGGCCTATAAAATGACTGACTGACCGTCTGGGACTAGAAGGGTTGTCCAGGCTGCCGAGAAGAGCTGCAGAGGTGGGGGGCACACATCCCTTCTTGCTAGAAACCCTTGACCTCTGGGAAGAAGGCCAGAGGTTTATTTTTTTATTTTTATTTTTTAAAAGATTTTATTTGTTTATTTGACACACAGAGAGAGAGATCACAAGTAGGCAGAGAGGCAGGCAGAGAGAGAGGGGGAAGCAGGCTCCCTGCTGAGCAGAGAGCCCGATGCGGGCCTCGATCCCAGGACCCTGGGATCATGACCTGAGCCGAAGGCAGAGGCCTTAACCCACTGAGCCACCCAGGCGCCCATGAAGGCCAGAGGTTTAGAGATGCTTCTCTGAAGTCACCCAAATGATGCCGCTAACTGGACAGCTCCTCTGTCAAACGACAGGGAAGTGGAGAAGGAGCCAAACGCCTTCCAGCAAGCTGTCATTCGAAGGTTTCAGACCCTACCCTGCCCGATTTCCAAAATGAGAACCAACTGAATCAAATGACCATCACAGAAAATCACTGAATCTTCTGCCCGCATGAGTTGTCCCATGACCGTGAGCAAAGCCTCAGCGCAGGGCAGCCCCAAGGAAAGGTCATGACCTGTCGGCACACACTTGATGAATGGGACAGGCCTGTAAGGAAGCGATCATCGTCGTCGTGACAGAAGAAATCACCTCTCCCTGCAAACATGCCATTCTCCCCGCTGGGGGACTGCTCCTCTGGACGCCGATACTTCGAGAGAAGGGACTCTGGCCTCGTCGGTGACCACCCCAGGATGTTGTAAGGGCCCGTTTGCCAAGGCCGGGGACAAGACTGTGCCATCGCCGTCTGATGGGCCTATTGCTACAGACACAGCCTAGAGTAACCCTGATGATGGATTCCATTGTCTCTCTCTGGGAAAAATGCACTTCGCTGCGGTGAGAAGAGAGTCTTCTCCTCGTGGTGAGACAAGAAAAATCACAGCTCAGCAAGAAACAACAACAGCAACAACAGCAAAAAAGTCAAGAGACACTGAAGCCCCCAACTCGGAAACGAATGACCTATCTCCTATTTTACTTTGGTCTCTTAAAAAAAGAGCAAACAGGGGTTCCTGGGTGGCTCTGTCAGTTGAGTGTCTGTGTTCAGCTCAGGTCATGATCTCGGGGTCCTGGGATTGAGCCCAGAGGCAGGATCCTGCTCGGAGGGAAGCCTGCTTCTCCCTCTCCCTCTGCCACTCCCCCTGCTTGCTTCTCCCTCTCCCTCTGCCACTCCCCCTGCTTACTTCTCCCTCTCCCTCTGCCACTCCCCCTGCTTACTTCTCCCTCTCCCTCTGCCACTCCCCCTGCTTACTTCTCCCTCTCCCTCTGCCACTCCCCCTGCTTACTTCTCCCTCTCCCTCTGCCACTCCCCCTGCTTACTTCTCCCTCTCCCTCTGCCACTCCCCCTGCTTACTTCTCCCTCTCCCTCTGCCACTCCCCCTGCTTACTTCTCCCTCTCCCTCTGCCACTCCCCCTGCTTACTTCTCCCTCTCCCTCTGCCACTCCCCCTGCTTACTTCTCCCTCTCCCTCTGCCACTCCCCCTGCTTACTTCTCCCTCTCCCTCTGCCACTCCCCCTGCTTACTTCCCCCTCTCCCTCTGCTACTCCCCCTGCTTGCACTCTCTCGCTTGCTCTCAGATAAATAAAATCTTAAAAAAAAAAAAGCAAACAATAATGCAAATATGTAAGTTTGCTAAGTTTAAATATGAATAGAAAATGTGCTCTGATACCCTCCTTTCGAGCTCTGGGTGTTATTTTCATAAACAATCAATATAATTATTTTTATCAATAAGGTATTAAAAAAAAAAGAAAATCACCAATTTAACAAAACTCCAGGTAACCTGTATCCACACATGTCATCCTGGTCCAAGAGAGGATGTATTTTCCTTGGGAAGATGTCTAATTTCAGCGGCTCCCAGCCCCCGAGGGGCTGATGAGTGACAGGCTCACAGGGGACCACAGAACTGTTCTCGGGGGCGTGTTTTGTGCTCTCTCCCGGGGGTTCCCTCCAGCAGGGAAACAAATTAAATCTATGTAGGTAATTGTTTTGTTTCCAGCATATATTAATATGTCTTAATTTGTCTTAATGATCTGGCCATGGGCTGGTGCCCCTGTTTCTATTCCAGGACCCAGCTGGTAACAAAAGGTTTCATAAGAATGAGATTCTTGGTGGAAATACCTTAAGCAAACACACTCCCCAAAGCAGCCAGCCAGCTCCTCTCTGCTGGCATACAGCACTTGTCTTGTAGTGACTTTCAGGAAGGGCTTTATTTCCCGCTCCTCAAATCTACTTCGGTCCTCTGCTTCTCCTCGATCATCAGAAATGGGTTCGAACCAACCATCATCCTTCTCTACATTTTACCTCCTGAGTTACCCTTCTACCTCTCCAGGCATCCCTGATCGGGGTCAGAGCTGGCCCCCAAGTCCAGGCTCTTGGATTAATAACATGGTGCTGAGGGGAGAGGTGGCGACCACCACCGAGGCTGGGAACACGAGCAAGCAAACAGCCCCATCTTTGAAAACCTCCATAACAGGAACGTGACTGACCTTCATGTGAAGATAAAATGCCTGTCTGGATGCCTACACTCCCCACCTGCCAATCACAGCAAGGATGCTGATGATAATTATAATAAAAACGATGACATACACACCGTGTAGCGGGCGATGATGGCAGGTTAGAAAGTGCGTCACCTTCTTTCATGCTCCACACCGGAGTGAAGCTGGGATCCCAACCCGGATTCGACCCCAATGGCCAAATTCTTAACCACTGTGTCTGGCGGGCTCTATCCATGTGCTACCGAATTCTAGACCAGCGCTGCCTCGTGCAAATCCGGGACGAGGGAAATGCTATTCGTACGATCTGATGTCCTAGCCACAAGGTACGTAGCCAATGAGCACGTGAAAGGTGGCTGATGTGAGTGGGAGTTTTTGTCTTGCTTAACTGTCATGAATGTCACACGTGGATAGTGCAAACGCCATGCTGGACGGCGCAATCTCTAGACCCTCCCAGGGTGTCCGGCAGTTAGTGGGTGCTCAGTCACGTGGAGCGAACAAACTCAAACTTAACTCCGGGACAGAATTCAGCACAACCTCTCTTCCTTGCCAGCAGGGAGCCGGGGGGGTGGGGGGGGTGCGCAATGATGAACCACCAGCTCCTGGGAGGCATTTCCATCACTGCACGGACCACGAGGCCTGAGGCTTATTCTTCTCTGGGTCCCCAGCGCATGAAATAAGGGGGTGTATGAATTTTGTATGCGATGCTTTCCCTGTCCTAGAAAAAGCTGCATTCCTTTTTTTTTTTTTAACAGGTAGCCCCTCCTTACAAGGTGAGCCCATTTCAAAGATCCACTCCTGCGTCGGCAATTAGGAACTCGGTGGGTAGTCTCCTAGGAAACCACTTGTACAAGGCAGTTTCGTTCAGTTCCCAGAGTGACCAACAGAAACGCTCTTTATACATGACAGGCCTTCACGTGAGAACATAGCCCGTATCTTCGTGTTTCTCTTCCTACCTTTCTTCCCCCTCATCGGGTACTCTCCCTTCCCTCCCCCAGCCTTTTAGACACTTTCTCCCGTGAAATCTCACTACTACAGAAAACTAACTGTACATCTGTGGATGTATTAGACGCATACACGTGCTTTTTGCATAAAAAGAGTACGTTTCTCCCCCTCACCCCAAAGAAGCAGCCTTTGCTGCCTCGGAGGTGATATCGTTCCTGCTGAGAATGTGTGGTATGGCTCAGTGGAAGTCACGGGAATGGCACCTTAATCCAGACGTGGGACTCTGGAGAAAGGACCCTCCATCTCCTCCTCAGTCCACCTAGCCCCACGCGGCCCGTGGCTACGACATCAGCACAGAGACCGTTTCTACCACCACCAGACGTCCCACGAGGCAGCGCTGGTCTAGAACTTGGCAGCACATGGATAGAGCTGACATGACAAAGCGGTTAAGAATATGGCCTCCCTCACGTCCTGCGGGGAAAGGCTGAACGACACTCTTGCCTTTGTCCCAAACGGGCGGGGGACATCACTGTGCTTTCTCCTGGGGCTTCACTGTCTACAGCCACCTGGATTTCAGGCCATGCCTCACGCCTGGTGAAGCCTGCTCACCCCTCTTTGCAGCCCACTCCCAGAGCCCCTTTCCTCTGAGAGCGGCCACCTGCCCTCTGGGAACGGACGGAGGAGCCCGCACACTAACGCGTTACACGGCAGGGGTGACAGGTGTGCACAGAAACCAGAGGTCAGGGTTCAAAACCGTTTATAGCAATTGGACAGTGGTCTTATGTTTGTTCAATACCATCACAAAAAGTAGGGCTAGCATTTGGTATGTCTTTGGGTTTTTTTGTATCTTTACTTTGTAATTCATTTTTATTCTAGTTTACAAAGATGACCGATCTGTGACAGATTGGAAATTAAAATGAAACAAAACTCTCTCCCGTCCATCTAAAAAACTGCATGCTTCACAAAGCCCCGACACAGAATGGGTCCGCGGATGGGCTTTCGGAGGGGCCTGGGGCATCGCTGAGCCTGAGCTGATGGGGCAGACAGTATCTGAACCAGGCAGAAAAGGCTGAGCAGGGTTCTGACAAAGGTTCTTTGCTTGAGCGCAGGTTCCTGAACCTTCTCCAAGGCCCGTCTGTCTACATCTTGCAAAATCCAGGTTTAGCAAGAGCTCTGCTCAGTTGGCTCCACCAGAACCCCAACCCTTGATATCTGGCTGGCTTCCCCATCCTCCACCACGCCCTGGGCGACGTCTGGCCACCCTGGCCTGCCTCCAGAAAGAATCCTCTTACCTCGAGGGTAGGGAATCCTCCTCCACGAAGTTTCCTTGTAGTGATTTTCCACCCACTGACCCCCCACCCTGCTCCTTGGAGATCAATTCCCACTTGTGATGCTGTATTCAGAGTTGAGCCCCACCTCTCCACCATCTGTGAAATCCCACCGCAGTGGTCCCCACACCGATCATGCTGGGCCGGAATAAAGTCTGCCTTACCACCTCTAACCAGTGTCAATGGGTTTTCATTTTCCTTAACAAATCCGGTTTCCAGGGAGCCCAGGATTATCCTCTAAAACCAGGGACAGTTTCGAGGCTGAGCTGTGGCGATCCAGGATCCCATCCACGGTTGTCCTTGGAAGTCAGGGGCACCTGCTAGCTCTTTATTTTCAGACCGTACACTTGCTTTTTCACCTTGGGCGGAAGCTCTGAGGAGCTGGGGTGCTGGCTCCAGGCCAGAGCAGTGATAATCGATTAGAACTTCTTAAAAAAACAACACTGCGAAGGAAGCAGTTGCTAAACAATAGCATGTTTTAAAAATAAACACCCGAGGGCAAGACTCCCCTGAGAGCTCTCTGGTTAAGCTACCGCCCACTGGAGAACAAAGTTTTCGTGATGGTCTCTCTCCACCTTGCCATTAGGGTGTCAAAATCAACTCATTATTGGAAGGTTTTTGTTTGTTTGTTTGGTCTGGCATCTGATGGTGTTTCACAATTGGGAATGGACACATGATCCAAAAAAACACATTGTTGCAAGGAGTTAAAACCCTCCTATGCCGAGGACTCCGGTGCCTCTATCACCGTCACGGAGAAAAACAAGCACGGACTCACATCCCAGCCTTCGCCTCCCAGAATCCGTTTCCCCATCTATAAAAAAGCAGGGTTTCAAGGCCTCCACCTCCTGCAGGGTAATTGTGTGGAGCAAAGCCAGTAACCTCATCTTGCACAGCTGCTGCGGAGATTAGAAAAACAATACCGACAACACACCTGGTACAGTGCCGCGAACTCAACTGTACAGGCAAGCAGCCCCCATTATTCCTGAACAAAATGGTCAAATGGAAGGCACTAGCAAGATTAGTTCATTCATTCCTCTTTCTCCAGAATCCTTCTGTACGCCTGCATCACACAGGCACTAAAGAGATCCTTTAAGAGCATCCGTCAGCCCATTTCCCACTCGGGCATGACCTCCGATGGCACAGATGATAAACTAGAGAATCCTCACCCTGGCTGAAGAGACCTCGCGGGAAGGGGGCCTGCTGCCCCCGCCAGCCCGGCCTGTGCCACCTTCCGGCCTGGTCGTCCCCCAGCCCTCACCTGCAGCGGACTCAGCTCCCTCCCACTTCTCAGGGACTCCTTTCTCTGCCAGCTGCCTTCCCTCCACCCTTGGCTTGTCTACGTTCAAGTCTTTTCCTGGGGCTCCTTCCCTGAGTCACCAGGCTAAACCAGGCTCCTCTCTTTTCCTCCCCTGGCATCCTGCTCATATCATGTTTCACAAGTTGTATCAAATGGGCTCCTTAATTACCATCCATCTTTCACACTAGACTACAGTGAGCAGCACGGAGGCCAGGAGACCCAGGTGTCTGCATGTTCGCCAGTGCATACCTAGTGTCCAGCATGTAGGAGGAGCTTGACTAACATGGCGGGAGAATGAGTCACCTATGGTTGCCCGCTGCAGACCCCTCCCTCAGTCTCTGCTCCCTGGACGGCGGAATGTTCCAGAACGGAACTCGAGACTCTGCACCAGTTCTAGGTACTGCTCTTATGATCTGCATGCTCTTGGGCAGTCCTTGGAACTGTCCTCATCTCTGAAGATGGAGCCAGGGTCCCCCCTACCTTACGACTTCCCTGGGTTGCTATGAGGATTAAACGAACAAGTTCATTCCCCAGGGAAAACAAGGCTGGATATGACTTCGACTTACTATTTCAGAACACAGGCACATCTCTGCTGATGATTAACACCCCTGGGATGTGACAGGGAAAGACAGGAGGCAGACGGGAGCATGTAAAATATATTTCTGTGCACGCCTTGCCCTTGACATCTACTTTTCTTAGACGTATCAATACAAAGAACTCCCTAAAAATAGGTAATTCCACCACCTTAGACTATTCTGTGAAGTTAACAAAATAAACTGGTCCTTGGGCAGAACCAACTAAAGGTCACTTTGCAGCCTCTTCGTTTGATGTTCAAGACATGTGTCAAGAGGCAGCTGGCCGGTCTCCTGGTCTTCAGCCATTCAGGGAGCTGTTTGCAGTATTTTTATTATTTTTTTTAATACTATGGACCTTGGTGGTATTTGTAGTTGGGACTAACTTTTCAGAAGACGAGCTTTTATAGGAGGCTTATGATTCAGTAGGAGCATTAAACACACTTAGAGGATGTGAGGAACTCAGCCATTCCCTTCAAAGTCCATAGGAATGCTTTGACATCAGGACAGCTAACAGTTCAGCGAAACTTCCGTCTCTCTCTCTCTCTTTTTTTTAACCACAACCTAATTATTATTGAGCTCTCTTTTTGCTTCTCCTTATCCTATAAAATTGGTAGCTCAGGATTCTGGGTAGAAGCCACTTGTATGCTGGTGAACTTTACAATCTAGTAACTTACAAAGAGTAAGTCTTTTTTTTTTTTTTTTTGAATAACATTTTCCTTTCCAGAATGAATACATTGCATGTACTTGCATCTTGCTCAATTCTAATACTGGCTCTGTAGCTTCTGATATCAATGCAGGGACTTTGTACAGACTTCTGACGGTATCAGGAATACCACGACGCAGTATTACTATTTTCCTATTTCACAGCTGAGGACAAGTTAAGTAACTTGTCAGGGTTTCACAGCAAGCGAATGTCAGAGCTGCGATTCAAACCTGGGCAGTCTGGCTCCTTGGTCTGCATGCTTCACCACTAGACCCTCCTGGCCCTCTGTGGTTGATACCGACAAAGGTTTTTATTTGAGCACACTTTGTCAGCCTCCTGGACCTTCTCCTAAACCCATCTGTGTATTCTCCTGCAAAATCTAGTTTTCATAACTTTCCTCAGTCGGTTTAAGCAGAACCCAGTATCTGATCATACTGCGTCTCTAATCAGCCTCCCCATCTTCCACCATCCCCCTGGCCTGCCTTCACCAAGAATCCTACTAGATTGGTTTAGCCAGAATCTCCTTCCCCCGATGGTTTCTCTTAGTGATTTTCCATCCACTGAGCCCCCCTCTCCTGCTCCTTGAAGATCAATTCTCACTTGCTGATGCTGTATTCAGAGTTGAGCCCCATCTCTCCACCACCCTCGCCCCCGCCCCACTGCGAAATCCCACTGCAGTGGTCCCCACACCTATCACCGTGGTCTGGGACGGAGTCTGCCTTGCCACCTTTAACAAGTGAATTCATTGAATTTTTTTTTTTCTTTAACAACACTTCCCACCTGTGATTTCACTGACATGTGGAATTTAAGAAACAAAACAGAGGATCATAGGGGAAGAAAGGAAGAAATAAAACAAGATGAAACCAGAGAGGGAAACAAACCAGAAGAGACTTTTAATCATAGGAAACAAACTGAGGGTTGCTGGAGGGGAGGGGGTGCCTGGCTGATGGGCATTAAGCAGGGCAGGTGATGGAATGAGTGCTGGGAATTGTGTAAGACTGAGGAATCACAGACCTGTACCCCTGAAACCAATAATACTTTATATGTTAATTAATTGAATTAAAATAAAAAACTTAATCAAACAAAACAAAACAATACTTCCCCACCTGCAGCTTCAGGGAGTTGCTTTGCAAAGAATGGCCCAGGTGGCGGTCACCACTGTCACTTGCTTCCCCATGCCTAGACAGACCCCGATGAAGGCACACACGCACCCTTCCAACCCACGCCTCTTCCCCGTGTCTCTACAGTTCCACTCGAAATCTCACTGTCCTGCTGGAGAGGTGCCCTGCCATCTGCTGTCTTCTTCTGCCTGGAGTCCCTGCCCTCTTCATCGATTCTGATTTTTTCTTGAAAACTCCACCCCAGCGTCCCCTCCACTGTCCTCATTCCCACAAAGCACTTATCACACTGCATGTTTCTCACTGGAACAGGACTCATCTTTGTCATGTGTGCCTAGCACAGAGCCTGGGACGTTGAAGATGGAATGAATGAATGAGTGAAGGAATGAATGAATGAATGAGTGAATGGATGAGTGAGTGAATGAATGAATGAATGAGTGGTATCCCAGATCCATGCATTCAGCACAGAGGATGCTTATCAGAGTCCCTGCATGGTTTTTCACTCCTTTTTAAAAAGAAACAAAATCAGGTTAACTTACAGTGAACAGAGCTGTGAGCCAGTGGAGTCACAGTACCGGCAGAAACTAAAGCTTGTTCCTGGTCGATTCTCGGGGCTTCACTATCTCAGAACGAGGCTGAAGCAGGGGGTGTTTATCTCTTGGCACTTCTCATCTGACTGCTGTGGTAAGTGACATGTTCGTTGTGGGAGCTCCACTGTTTATACATTAGATGCCTCTTTCCTCTTTGCAGAAAAGGCATCGCAGACATTAAATTGATGTAACTCCTCTGGCTTCAGTAGCTGTGTTCTAACTCAACGTGAATTTCCTGATGATCTTAAGAAAATGTTTAATTCATGTGTGCAGAGCTGCTTAGTTCATCTTATTTTCTTGATTCCCCATCGAGGCTCAGGAAAGTTATTCAGGCAGAGCCCAGTGATTACAGATGTTGCAAATGAGGCAAGAAGTTCCTTCTTGGTCTGTACTGTTTCAGGCTACAACCCTGCCTTCCCCAGCATGGAATTTTCAGTTTACAGGCCACCTGGGAATGGCAGTTTTCTAGAGATGAAGCTACAAAAACCACCAATGTTTCCAGAAAAGCACGCATACTGCCCCCCCCCCCGCCAGCAGCTGAAGTTGACCTCAAATGCTCTTAGCTCCGTAACGGCGAGAGGTACAAGTGATACGTGTGTCTTCTACTTTCTTGTCCACAGGGGGACTTGTGGACCCGACTGGTACCAGTCCTGGGGTCCACGAACAGGTGAGTGGCAGGTGCCTCACCCAGGTGGCTTTCTCTTTGTCTGTTTGACACAGTTGGGGTTAACAAACGTTGAACTGCACCAAACCCCCATTTCAGGGGGCTTACGGCACAGTTCTTTCCACTGGAGGACGCGCGATGGTCACCCAGGTACACAGCTGCTTATGACTAAATGAATACAGAGCTTCAAATAAAAATGCCTTCCCTAGCCCACGCAATCCAAGTGTGTCATCGCCTACTGAAAAAAAAAAGGCATCTCCAAAAACCTTGACTGACTTCTCCATTCTGCATTTATACTCATTGCTTGATATGAGGAGTAGCTGTCTGCTGTGTTGGTTTATTTTGCCACAAAATTCCACCTCAACTAACCTGTTTATTGAGAGTTCAAAGCTAGTCTTGTCCATCATCTTGACCAGCTGCTGGCTGGCCTCCTGACATCGCAAATAAGTGCTGTATTGGCACACAGCGACGCCCATTGCTTACACATCGCTTACGGCTGTTTTCCGGCGACAGCAGTTGGGAAGCTGGACAGAGACCACCTGGCTTGAAAAGCTTCAAACATTCACTATCTGGTCCGTTACAAAGAACGTTTGCACACCCCTGCTTGCTAGGAAACCAACTTACACATGTATTCTACATCTGGCTGTGGTTTAATAAACATTAAGCAACAATTATAGAGGTCTAAGCCTCTCTAAGACTTAATTTTTTCCTTGGTTAAAAAGTTGTGGAAAACCTCTGGCCTTAGAGTTGAGATCAAGCCCCCCGAATGTGGAAATCCTAATGTAGACGACGAAGTGACAACCATTTAAAGTTTAAAACAAGTTGTTTTTTTTTTTTTTAAATCACTGAAGGATGGAGTCTTACATTTATCCTTGAAGAAGCTCCCCACGAATGTAAACCCAATACCCAGCCAGCGCTCTTATCAAAATAGGAAGGTCATCAATAAACTGAATGCAAGTGTTTTCTATCAAAGTCTTATGTTCGGGACGTGATTTGTTCAGGAGGTGAAATCAGTACTAGGCACCCAGGGACTCAGTGGCTTGGGATGGAGGGGAAAGGAGGCGGTTTCCTTAGCTTGGTCTGGATTTGGAGTATACTGCGCTGCACGCTGGTGTGGTTTCTTGAGGGGCTGGAGTGTGTAGGAAATCCAGAGTGAAGTGCCACGGGAATGGGTAGGAATAAGCATCTTGCCCCCGGAGGAACTGTGCACCAGAGTTGGCACGGACTCAGCACAGCCTAACCTGGACAGACTCCCAAGTCCGGCGAGTTGGGGGGCTACGCCCCCCACCCGGAAGGTACTAATGGTACCCATTCTAGTGTGAGTCTCCTGATGGGGCCCCCAAGACAAGCCGTGCCTTTGCTGCTGTGAGGACGGTTTCCTCCGAAGTGGATACTCCTTGATGGCGGTCCTCCCAGCAAGAGGCTGCCCCTGCACCGGGACAGGAAGGCCTGTGTGACGGTGAAATCTTTCCTTTTCAAACCCTAGTGTCAGGTGGTGGGGTTGGGGGTGTGGCAATGTCTGGAACATCGTCATGTGGAGGAAGGAACAGGCTGGCGGCTAAGCAAAGGGGCACCTTCTTAAGACCCCTGGGACTCTCAGAAGACCTTTATTGGGGAGCACCTGGATGCCACCTGGATCCCCTACGTTCACTCCCCAACCTTTCATAAAGCTTTGTCCCAAGGAACAGCCTGGGCTCAACTCTATCTTAGCCTAGAGGAGCAAAGGGGGAGCTCCTCAGGGTCCGAGGGGCAGGTACAGGAGACACTGGGGTGGGGGGGTGCAGCTGTGCCTGGCAAGCACTTCTGGCCCAGGTGGTGGGGGCAGAGAGGCTGGAGTGGAGGAGGTGGGGACTTCTTCCTGAGCACAGCTAGGGCGCCATCTTGGAAAGATGCTCGAGGAACCTCTGGGAGTGACCATTGAGGGGCAGTTCCCTTTCCTGTGCTGGTCCTAGGAGGCTCAAGTCATCACCATTTGTGTGTTAAGGAAAACATGCTCTGAATTTAAACTCCCTGGCTGGTGAGACCTGGACCAGGATTTTCCAGAGCCACAGTTCTCAGGCAAGTGCATAAGCCATTTCCCTGCTATTCCCCTGGTGGTCTGGTACAAAGAGAGCTTAGAAACCTAAATGTGAACAGGGCCCAAACAGATAGTCTGTGCATCACAAGCGTGTCCCTCAGGGTGTAAATTATGGGAAGGATTCTGTTAGTGCCTACACTGCCTGTCTCCGAAAATGCCTTGAGATTTTCTCTACTCTGCCTTCTCTTTTTTTACCGCAACTAAATTCTAAACATTCTGTCATCTTATTCCTACATAATTCCATACGATCAAAAAGGACATTTTCTTACGTAACTAACTGCCATTATCCCCACTAAGAAAATTATCAACAATTTCTTGATACGATCTAAGAGCCAGCCTATATTCAAATTTCCCCGATTAATGTGACATCTTACCCTCTTCATTACATGAAGAAGCCTCCTTCTGTTTTTAAAAAAAAAGCTATAAAGTAACTATTTTTATGTCAGCGGATGCTTTGATCGCAGAGGTTTTTTTTTTCCTCCTTGTTAATTCATCAAGAGAGTTTCCTTTATGCAGAAGCACAGTTTACTAGTCGTAGGTCTCAATTTTTGTTTCTATTTCTAATTTGTGTATCCTGAGGGCATTCATTTCACTCTCGCCACCTTCCAATATCCATCTTCCTTTGTCCTAGTAAGTGTATAGAATAAGTTATTGATCTGCTGGATTTATAAAGGTGTTTGGGATGTGCAAAGGGCTCTTCTTGTGTATTTCCACAGGAGTCCTGTGCTCTCCCCTGCAGGGTCCCTGCTGGGCCGGGGAGGGGGCTGAGGACCCCTGCAGGGTTTGGGGGTGGAGGAGCACCAGGGAAAAGGTGGTGCAGGTTGTGCAAAGCTGCAGGGGCCGGGAGCACAGCTGGGGAGGAGGGGAGCGGGAACCTGCCAGAGACTGAGCCAGAGGAGCACAGAGCAGAACCCAACCCACTCTCCCCTCATCCCTCCCTCCCTTCCTTTCTTCTTTCCTTCCTTCCTTCCTCTCTCCCTCCCTCCCTTCCCTTCCTTCCTTCCCTTTCTTCCTTTCCTTTCCTTTTCTCTTTCTTTCTTCCTATTTGAGACAGAGAGGGAGCACCTGAGAGAGAGATGAGCAGGGGGAGAGGCAGAGGGAGAAGCAGGCTCCCCACTGGGCAAGGAGTCTGCTGTGGGGCTCGATCCCAGGACCTCGAGATCATGACCTGAGCCAAAGACAGACGCCTAACCGACTGAGCCACCCAGGCGCCCCCCCTGTTTTCCTTAAAAAAGAGAGAAAAAGGGAGAGAGGGAAAAAGAGAGAGAGGGAGGAGGAGAGAAAGAAAATACAAAACCAAACAAAGAAAAATAACACACGTGTTCGCCTTGAAAATGTAAAGAAAGCACAACGACTCATGTTTCCTTACTACCCTGATCTAACCATCATTAACTGTTTGGTTTGCATCCCAAAGTTTAAAAATGCACATAAATTTTAATAAATTTCAGATTGTACACAACATCCTGTTGTATAATGTGTTTTCCTATTTTATACCGTGTGAGGAACATATCCACATGTCATTAAATGTTTCCAAAACAAGTTTTCTAACGGTTGCAGAGAATCATAACTTAGGGGTAAAATTTATATTTAGCTTGCTTATAATTCACCACCATTACCAAAAAAAAAATTCTACCATGAACATTCTTGTACCTAACTCTTTGAACAGATCTCTGATTATTTATAAGAAATTCTGAGAAGTAGAATTACAAAGCGGGGAGAGATCAGGACATGTTTCAAGCTGCACTCCCCAAAAGTCTGTTCCAATTAATAATCAACAATGTATGAATAAGCCCACTTTCCCACACCGTCGCCAACACCAGTAATATTATGTTTCCCCTTTAATCTGACAGTTTAAATCAAGAACATGGCGTCACTGTTCCCAGACTGCTTTATTCACGTCCCTTTGAGTAGTGGTTCTGGTCTCTCTCTTTCTCCTGCTCCACTGCTGGGGGTTTGCTAAAGGGAAAATGTAGAAACGTCCAGACCTGCACTACTACTCTAGGAAGCCACTGGGCTACGTGAGCAGAGTGCTGAGGGTTGCAAATGATTCTCCTAGATTATCTACAAGGCTGAGCTAGCACACAAAACAGCCAGACTGCAAAAATACCACTAGTTACTGGCTGCCAAGAGTGGTGCATATTTCAACATCTGATATTATACGAATATATTCGTACATGTATTTTTACCTTTTCTTCTAAAACCCGGTTTAATGCATGAGTTTTGGATTTGCTGCCTAGTTTGGATCAACTTTCTATACATTCCTCCATATACCCAAGTTTTATTTATTATTTATTTATTTATTTATTTATTTATTTATTTATTTATTCATTCATTCATTCAATCTATCTTTCTTTGAGAGAGTGTGAGTGAGTGGAGGAGGGGCAGAGAGAGAATCCTAAGCAAGTTCCATACACAAGCAGCGTGGAGTCCGATGTGGGGCTCAATCCCATGACCCTGAGATCAGAACCTGATCCAAAATCAAGGACGCTCAACCAACTGAGCCACCCAGGTGCCCCCCTCCATAGACCCCTTTTAAATGGTATTGATCACCAAGTGATTTATGTACCATGTACAACTGCCTGCAGAATATAGTATCGTACGTACAACCGTGAACATTTTTCTTGGGAGAGAGTCCAAAGCTTTCATCATGTTCTCAAAGGAGCCTAAGAAAAGATTTAGAATCTTGATGTGGAGAAAATGCTCAAGGATTATAAAGGCAACAGCCATGGGGCCAGGAGGTACTGTAATGAGCGCAGTGCACGAGGCATCCGAGGACAGGGAGAGGTAGGGGCCATGGGATCCTCCGATGTATTTGCTCCAACTGAACAGAGCAGCCATCTCTCAGCTCCAGATCACTGTTGGTCTGTGGAGGGGGACATGGGTCCAGTGTCCCCTGATCTTAATTCTTTTCAGAGCAACCTGGAAATCTGGGTGCCTATATGAAATCTTCCAAATTTTACATGCTTCTGATAATTTAGAGTTGAACAGATAAATCATATGTGCTATAAACCACCGGGCTACTGATTTGGCCCCCAGGTTGCAGGGTCTAACAGAGGCCAGGCATTTCAAAGCATGATTACATACATACATAAAAATAATTAAATGCTCTTTTCAGACTTGTAATAAGCCAAGAAGACCAAGACCATTTAAGGACAAGGCTCCCAGGGGAGTCTAGTCTGGCTGGAGTTTGGCACTTGGGAAGTTCAACAGCCAGACCTATAGCTGTTCAAGCAATGCAGCTGCTGAGTACAGCAGATCCTGACACCCACCCTCCCTCCCCTGAGCCAACGTCCAGAACTCTACATAGATCAGACTCAGGTCTTTCTAGTGGCAGCAGGGGGGGGGGCATTCTAGAAGAGGATATGCCAAGAATCCTAATTGCATGATTACGGAAAACCTTGATTTTTCAAGCTGACAACACTAAGGACTGTCAGGCCACATTTTACTTAATGCCAGAATTACGATAAGCCCAAGAAACTACGGAATGTACTGAGCAGCTTACCACACCCAGAAAATAACATTTTTGTAAGCCAGATTAATCTCTACCCCCAGAGGAGCGCTTGCTCTTTAGAGGGACCAAGAAGGGAAAAAGCCTTTCCAAATGCAACTGGGCCACAAGTTCGGATTTTAAAATACTAGGCTTTTAGAATATGGTGCAAACCCATCCTTAAACGTTTCCCACAGCGCGTGGCTGTGAGTTTTCGGGGCGGGTATGCAGAGGCGTGGAAGAGGAGTGAGGAAGTCAGAGAGACTCAGGAGGGCAGCCTCAGAGAGGGCGGGGGGCGTGGTGGCAGTTGGGAAACAGATGAGTGAACTACTCAAAACAACATCAAAACTGACACCCACATTTCGCCCGGGGAAACGGGTTGACATTTCAGTGACCAAATGTGTGGGTGGTGGGTTTTTTTTGTTTTATTTTTTAAATGTCCTGTGCCCTGGATAGAGTTTTATTTATAATATGTTTGAAAAATGGTATCTTCCTCCCAAGACATCACATGGCTGGCCAAATGAAGATTTGAGTGGTGGTGGATGGGGCCTTAGGCAGAGCTATGCCACTTTGTGAGTAATGAAATGTTTCCACTCAAGCAAATACACACTTTCCAAGTAAGGAGTACATGTGCGTGTGTGTGTGTGTGATGCTCGAATGCATTTCAATTTTTCCCATAATTAGAAAAGAACAACTTAACAGACAGCTCCTTAAATAATCACCGAGAACCATCAGTTTTCTCAAGGTACCTGTAATCATGCTGGATATAATTAATGGCAAAATGACGAGTTTCAGCATCCTCATTAGGATTTCCCCAGGAAAAGCAAAGTAGAATTTCTCCAGACTAGAGAGCTTGCTGTATTCTCGAACCAGGACTCCTATGGTGATCCCTAAGAAAGACAAAGATTGGAAAGAAGAAAAGAAAATCAGCATTGAGTCCTTCTGTATACATCTCTATGGAAAAATACCCCCTCAATTCCCCCACATTTTATTGGCAAGAAAAACAGTTTAGATGCTCTTCCACGATTCTGTAAATTTTAGACTTCAAAAACAAATCACATTTTAATGAACACAAAGTACACATTATTTGGTGAGTTTGTAAAAAATATTCTTCACGTGAAAGTTTTGGTTTTCATTTCTTTTCTCCTCCAATTATATGAATTATAATGACAAAAACATAAAAAAAAAAACACCTTGAGAAGGAAAAGAAATTCATCATCTCTGTCAACCCAATATAACTTATTTTGTTTTTACACACTCCCCTTAGTCTTTGCCTACCTTAGGCATTTTACATTTTATTTTTATTTTTTTATTTTATTATCATTATTTTTTAAGTAATTTCTACCCCCAACATGGGGCTTGAACTCACCACCCTGAGATTGAGACTCACATGTTCTTCTGACTCAGCCAGCCAGGCGCCCCGGGTGTTTCACATTTTATAGTTTACATATCAGTGTTCATTTTTCTCATTTTCTCATAAATACTCTTTTCACGATACTCTCTGTTTATGCAACTTTTGTGATTTTAATAGCAACACAAGGTTCTCTTGGTTTGATATATTATATCATATTTGATATATATCTGATATATTTACATGTTGTTGAACAACTGTGTTGTCTAATGAATTCTGTGTTGGCTACTTCTAGATGCTGATGTGTCCAAATTGGCCTGATCAAGAGACTTTTTATGAAGTTACTGGACCTGAGTACCTTGGAGATTGAGGCTATAGGGAAATGTTCAACATCAAGAAATGTTACACAGGGCGCCTGGGTGGCTCAGTGGGTTAAGCCTCTGCCTTCGGCTCAGGTCATGATCTCAGGGTCCTGGGATCGAGGCCCGCATCGGGCTCTCTGCTTGGCAGGGAGCCTGCTTCTCCCCATCCCCTGCCTGCCTCTCTGCCTACTCGTAATCTCTCTGTCTCTGTCAAATAAATAAATAATATCTTAAAAAAAAAGAAAGATGTGTTACACAGTGGACCCCTGAACAATGCTGGGGTTCGGGGCGCCAATCCCCACACGGTCGAAAATCCATGTATAACTTCTGTCCCCACAAAAACGAAACTACTAACAGCCTGCTGTTTACTGAGAGCCTTATCCAGAACATAAACAGTCAACTCACATGTATTTTGTATGTTATATGTACTATGAACTGGATTCTTAAAATAAACTAAGCTAGAGAAAAGAAAATGTTATTAAGAAAGTCAAAAGGGGGATGCCTGGGTGGCTCAGTTGGTTAAGCAGCTGCCTTCAGCTCAGTCATGATCCCAGAGTCCTGGGATCAAGTCCCACATCGGGGCTCCTTGCTTGGTGGGGAGCCTGCTTCTCCCTCTGCTTCTGCCTGCCGCTCTGCTTGCTTATGCACGCTCTCTCTGTCTCTGACAAGTAAATAAATAAAATCTTAATAAAAAAACAGTTGGACTGTAATTCTTTAGGAAAAAAAAATTCTAGAGTTTTCATTTAAATTCAGGTATACTTCCCATGTCTCTTAGTAGGGCCAAATAAAGGAACCCCACAAGATATATCTGTGTCATGACCTTATCCTTGGTTTAATTTTATTTTCCTACCTGTTCCATCATTATCTTGATCTCTTTATTTTGGGCATGCATTTCTTTTTTTTTTTTTTTTAAAGATTTTATTTATTTATTTGACACAGAGAGAGAGATCACAAGTAGGCAGAGAGGCAGGCAGAGAGACAGGGAGAGGAGGAAGCAGGCTCCCTGCTGAGCAGAGAGCCCGATGCGGGCCTCGNCTGAGCCGAAAGCAGAGGCTTTAACCCACTGAGCCACCCAGGTGCCCTTGGGCATGCATTTCTAAACATACTTCTGATATTTCTGATCAGCCATTTTTAATTATTTTTGGAACAAACATATACATGAACATTTCTCAAATTGTACTAAGACCAAAAAAAAAAAAAAAAAAAAAAAAAAAAAAAAAAAAAAGAGCTCAATATCAATCCTGCCTGGTTCATATTTCAAGACCTAGGGTTAGAGATTCCTCCTGAATGGTCCAGAACACCAAGGATTCAAAATATTTTAAGTGAATTTAAAAAGCACATTGCGCTCACTTCCTACTTAATAAACGCCTATGTTCAGCTGTCCTATATGGAACATACCTACTTTATGCTGTAAGGGTACTCTGTAGTGTTCAGTGTTTGAAAAAACCAAACAAACAGACATTCTCTCTCGTCCTCTTTAGGTTGCCTCAAGTAAATTTTTGGCTTATATGTCAAAGAAAGCTCTGTGTGTAACAAGAAAGATGTGTCTGTGCTCAAAAACCCACCACAAAAACACTCTGTTGAGTAGCAAAAAAACCCCCAGGGGCTCCAATTTTAGGATTTATATTACAATTAGCTGTGCCTCTAATCATCTCCACCCCAAATAAATACAGGGAAATTAGAAAGAAGCATACCTGCTATTTTTCAGCCTCGATCCAGATTATAGTTTTTTTATGGGAGAGATAAAAGAGCATTCTCAAAGCTTTCAGAAGTGACAGCACCAGGAACAGGTTACTCTGTTTAGTAAGGAAAACCTATCAAGCGGGCTCTTGAGGTTGAGTATCATAAATTTTCCTTCCTCTCTCTCTCCCTCCCTCCCTCCCTCCCTCCTTTCCTTCCTTTTTTCTTTTACTGAAAAGGGAGTATAAATACCAACCAAGACCTGGAAAAGCAGTTTAAAGATTTACCCTGGGCCAGAGATTTCATCCTGGAACCCTCAAGTGTTAAGAAGTGGCTGGTGAAGAACTTCAGCCAGGAGTGACACATGGTAAATGCATGTGTTTTATCACGGTCTCAACGCAATTTGGAAAAACTGAATGCCTGATAAGAAAAATCAATGGAAGATTTCCCAGCTCCCACGACGAAGTTGGGATTTCACTGGGCACACAATCCTTCTCACCCTTTTCCAGGGCCAGGTCTTGCACTGAATTTAAGAGCACTGAGCAGTATCCAAAGGCAAAGGCTGCTGGGAACATGAGCCTGCCCGGAGGTACCCAGGTCAGACCCACCTGGCAGGATCACTCCCAGAACAAGGGGAAGTGAAGATCAAGAACCTTTCTGAATGGTAGAGCTCTCTGGAGGCCTTCAGCAGGGCCAACGAGGAAGCTGGCAGGTAGAATTTTTATGTAGACCTCTGTAGCCCCGTCAGTTACCAGGAACCCACTCTCGGGCGGCTTTCTCTCCCTCAGGCCGGAAGATCCCAAGCAGGTACAAAGGCAGCTCGGGAAGAGTTCCATGTTAGAACCACCAGCTCGAGTTTGGGCTCTGCCATCTACAAGGTTTATAACTTGGGTCATAATTTTAACCTCTCCCATCATCGTGCGGTAGGATTTAAGGTATGGGGCAAAAGGCTTGGATGAGATGCCCTCAAGGTCCATTCTAACGCCCAAGATGCTGTGATCATCTCTGAGTGTTCGTGTCCTCAGCTTTAATTAAAACAGGCTCATAGGGGGCGCCTGGGTGGCTCAATCAGTTAAGTGTCTGCCTTTGGGTCAGGTCATGATCCTAAGGTCCTGGGATTGAGTCCTGCATCAGGCTCCCTGCTCAGCGGGGAGCCTGGCTCTCCCTCTGCCATGCCCCCTGCTTGTGCTCTCTCTCAAATAAATAAATAAAATCTTAAAAAAAAAAGGGCTCATAGGACCTGTTCATTGGCTCCTAGAGAGCTGGCTGGGCCTTTCCCACAGTTCACGGTTAAGTGTATCAGTCAAACAGGGAAGGAAGACTCTCGGGAGGAAAACAACTAAGACCTCAGCTGGAGATTTCTTCTTCAAGTTCATGTTGTCTCAAACAATTGTCTGTCCAGTAGCCCTACCTTGGAAGAAATGGGGTGACATTTTTTTCACCCGAAGCTCATAAAAAATTATTGTTCAAGAAATAATTCTGGAGTGGTGCCTGGCTGGCTCAGTCAGCGGAGCGTATGACTCCTGATCTCAGGATTGTGAGTTCAAGCCCCACAATGGGTGCAGAGATTATTTAAAAATAAAAATCTTTAAAAAAGAGAAAGAATTGGGCGCCTGGGTGGCTCAGTGGGTTAAAGCCTCTGCCTTCGGCTCAGGTCATGATCTCAGGGTCCTGGGATCGAGGCCCGCATCGGGCTCCCTGCTCAGCGGGGAGTCTGCTTCCTCCTCTCTGCCTGCCTCTCTACTTGTGATCGCTCACTCTCTCTCTCTGTCAAATAAATAAATAAATAAATAAATCTTTAAAAAAAGAGAGAAAGATTCTAGAAATCAAAACAAAAGAAAATGTCATATAAAATAACTTATACCGACCTATCCTTCCTTTCTCCCCCACTTTTCAGGTTCTACCCAGCCTTTGTTCTTAGGTACATGTGTTTTTTTATAGATATAAAAATTAATCTGGGGATAGTAGCTGAATTGCATTTGAGAAGGCAGATTTATGAAAACAGCACTGTTCCTGTTTTAGGGTATTTTCAGAAAAGAGATTAAAATCGTCTGTGGTTTTTTTTTTTAATCAAAGCCCCAGAATGGTTCTCTGGTACACAGACTGATTTTGGCTTGATTGAATAAGAACTACTGGCAAAGGAAGAAATATTTTTAATTATCCCAGAACTAGTTATCTAATCATGCCATCTTGCTGGGCACCATATTAGGAGAATTAGCAATATGCTTTCTTGCCCTTTGGGAGCTCATCTAAGATGAACATTGATAAGCAGAAAATAGAAAGTGTAGAATGAATAGTTATTAACAAATGACTGTGTGTGTACACTGCATAGATTCTAGCCTGTTCTTCCCCTGCAACAGATCTGTTCGCCTCTCCCATCATTTTCTTCCACCAGTGAGAGCTCTTTTGTGCACTTTGGCTCCAAACAGATGCCTCTGTAAAGCTTTATTTTTAAACCCTTAAAAAATGTACTTATGGCACAAGCAATATTATCTCAGTTCTACTGGAAATAACAAGTTCAAAAATTCACTCCCAACTTCACCAGCTCAAATGTATGCAAAGAGAAACTGCTTTCACTTTTTTCATATACTATTATGATTAATCATGATTTAAATAAAAAGTTGGGGAAAAAATAACATAACGGTTAACAGTTACTGAGTACATACTTTATATCAGAGTCTGTGCTAAACATTTCAAAAGAATTTTTATCTCTTGTATTTTTTATTTAAATGCAATTAGCCAAAGTATAGTACATGATTAGTTTCTGATATCATGTTCAGCGATTCACCAGTTGCACACAACACCCAGTGCTCATTACATCAAGTGCCCTCCTTAGTGCCCATCCCACCAGTTACCCCATCTCCCCACTCACCTCCCTTTCCGTAACCCTCAGTCTGTTTCCCTGAGTCCAGAGTTATCTCTTGTAATTTTTTTTTAAGATTTTACTTATTTATTTGACAGAGAGAGAGAGACAGTGAGAGAGGGAACACCAGCAGGGAGAGTGGGGGAGGGAGAAGCTGGCTTCCCGCTGAGCAGGGAGCCCAATGCGGGGCTCCATCCCAGGACCCTGGGATCACGGCCTGAGCCAAAGGCAGACGCTTAATGACTGAGCCACCCAGGTGCCCCTCTCTTGTAATTTTTAATGGCCGTATAATTATAGGGTTTGGGAGCAGTTTTTCATGGAGATAAAATTCACATAACATAAAATGTATCATTTTCAGAATGTACAACTCAGGAGTTTTTAGTTCCTTCCCAATGTTGTGCAACCATCACCACTATCTAATTCCATAGTGTTTTCATCACCAATAAAGAAAGCCACACTCATTTGCAGCCACTTCTTAACTCTCCTTTGGCCCAGCCCCTGGCAACCATGAATCTGCTTTCTTTTGATCTGGGATTCTGGACATTTCATATAAACGGAGTCATACAACACGAGGCTGTGATGATTAGTTACTCTTCTGTGTCAACTTGGCTAGGCTATGGTACCAGTTAGTCGATAAAACATGGATCCCGGTGTGGGTGAGGGTATTGTGTAGATGTAGCTAACATCTCCAATTAGTTCGACTAAAGGACATGACCCTTGAGAATCTTGGTGGTCTCATCCCATCAGCTGAAGGCCTGACGAGTGAAAATCAAGGTTTCATGCAGAAGAAGCAATTCTGCCTCAAGATGGCAGCTCCAACGCCCTACATGAGTTGCCTGCCTGCCCTAAGGACTTTGGACTTAAGCGGAGCCCACAACCGTGTGAGCCAATTCCTTAAAATAAACCTCACGTAGATTCATGCATGAGATTCTGTTTCTCAGGAAAATCCTGACTGATACTGGGGCATGTGTGACTGGATTCATTGACTTAGTATGTTTTCAAAGTTCATCTGTGACTCTTGTAAGGGTTTTGTTATTTCTCACTTAACATTATACTATAGGCATTTCCTCATCTTTTTAAAGGTCTTTTTAAAGGATATTACTACTTTGGATGGACACATTTCTTGACCACCACTCTACTGTTAAACATTCCAATCCTTGACAATTTTGTTGAAGGTCATGGACTTTTTCTAATGACCAAAGGGGACAAGCTTAAAATCTGATACAAAGGCTTGAGTTTATTGTGCATTTTCAGGCTCAAGGGAAGAAAGTACCTTAAATGCATTCTTTGTAGTATCTAGATTCAAGAAAAATTTAAAAAAAAGTGCATTTATTAAAACCCAACCATATGCCAAGTCTCATATTGAATGCTGAAGGATCTGAGGGGGAGGAGTTGAAAAAAGAATACAATTTTGTTATTACTGCAATTTAATAAACATTTTGTTCATGGATGGATCTGTCCCCTGGTCATCCGCACTGCTTTGTCTATATTGACGACTGCTGACACTGAACAATCACTCCCTCTTTGTCCGCTACCTACAAGTAAGAATTCAGTCTGGCATGGGAAGGAAGTTGTTTTGATGAGCATCTAACAGGCTTCTGTGTATGTCCCAAGCCATTAAAATGTATCATGTAGTTTGTATGTGTTTGAAAACTTGACTTGCACAATACCAGTCTGGATAGTCTTTTGTAACCTGCTTTTCCTTTGGAGACTTTTTTCATGGTGTGTTTGAGATGCATTCATATTAACACGGGTAGATCCATTCTAAATGCTGTTCAGTATTCCCTAATACACTCCCTATTTCGTTTTCTGTATCATTCAATTTTGCTGTTATTGAATGATCGATCGTTCCTTCTATTTTTTTTCTAGGTTTGCCCTCTTCTTTCTCAAACCTTGTGAGTTGACTACTTGCACATTAGTTTGTTTGTTTCCATATAGGCACGTAAGGTTATACATTTCCTTCTAAAGTCTGTGTTTGTGTTCCCTAAGTTATTGCATAGTATTTCCATTGTTGTTTAGTTCTAACTGCAATTTCCAATTGCTATGGTGATTTCTTCTTCGAACTGTAAATTCTCTGAACATATGCTTATAAGTACCAGATACAGGAGGATTTGGGGGATTTTAATATTACTTCTTTTTATCTCTGTGATGCATCCTCACTGATTTTCTCATAACTGCTTCAGTTTACCCTTCTTTCCTTCAGTTGCACTTACTGGGTATTTCATTCATTCACTGAGTTTTTCATTCTACTGTCTCTAAGTTTCATCTCTGGAAGTCACTGTATCCTTTTCAGAGTATCCTTCTTCTATGTCCTAGTTTGTTTTCATCTGTTTCTCTTTAATCCCTTTTCTTAAAGATTTATTTATTTTAGAGACAGAGAATGCCCACATGTGAGGGGGGCAGAGGGAGAGAGAATCTCAAGCAGACTCCACACTAAGCATGGACATGGGGCTTGATCTCATGAAGCCGAGATCATAACCTGAGCTGACACCACAAGTCCAAAGCTTAACTGGCTGCACCACCCAGGCGCCCCTTTCTTTAATCATTTTAAACATACTTCTTATTCTTCCAGATTGCTGTTATCCAGTTTTTGAAATATGCATTCTCTTGCTTGTAGTGTATATATTAACATGTGTCACATCCTTGTGTGGTTTATAATTTTTGACTGTAGATTTCTCTTTTGGGGATGGGGGTAGCTTTCTCAGAGTAGGCAACCTGTTTCTCTTTGGGATTTAGGAGTTTCAAGGTCACCAGGACTGTCTTCCTATTACTTTTTCAGTGTAGGAAGTCAGCATTCTTACCCCCAGCTTCCAAGTTTTTATTTAAATTCAGGTTAGTTAACACAGAGTGTAGTAGTGGTTTCAGGAGAAGTTAGTGATTCATCATCCATGTAACACCCAATGCTCATCACGGCAAGTGCCCTCCTTAATGCCCATCCCCCATCTAGCCCATCCCCCCACCCACCTCCCCTCCAGCAACCCCAGCTTGTTCTAGAGTGGAAGTCAGCGTTCTGTGGTGGTGTAAATTTAGACCATGTACCTAGTTAAGTCCGCATTTTAATTTTTCATAGGTGCACCTCCCACCTGTTACTTGTAGCCATGGGCAGGCAGATGGCATGCTTTCTTGAGGTTTTCCTGAGTCACTGGGTAGAATTTTTCTGTTATTCTTTTCAAGGATAGGGCCAAATTTTGAGAGTCCAGGCTTCATGCAGAGGTCTGATTCTAGCTCCTTCACTCACACAGTCCAAACTCACATCTCTTCCCCATATGGATAGTAAAACCTCTGTCTCCTACCATTAAGGCCTATAACTGGGTCTAGACCTTAGCATCACTTTTTTTTTTTTTTACACTTCTGGTTTTGAGTTCCCTTTTTATTTCTGGCACATGAGGACCTACCTTCTTCCCTTCCCCCCTTCTTTCTTCCCTCCCTCCCTTTCTTCCTTTCTTTCTTTTTAGATTGTATTTTTAAGTGATCTCTACACCCAATATGGGGCTTGAACTCAAAACCCCAAGATCAGGAGTCATATGTGTGGGACACCTGGGTGGCTCAGTTGGTTAAGCGTCTGACTTCAGCTCAGGTCATAATCCCAGGGTCCGGGCACCTGGGTGGCTCAGTTGTTAAGTGTCTGCTTTCGGCTCAGGTCAGATGCCAGGGTCCCGGGATCGAGCCCCACATCGGGCTCCCTGCTCAGCGGGGAGCCTGCTTCTTCCTCTCCCTCTGCTTATGTTCCCTCTCTCCATGTGCCTCTCTCTGTCAAATAAATAAATAAATAAAATCTTAAAAAAAAAATCCTAGGGTCCTGGGATCGAGTCCTGCATCAGGCTCCTCGCTCATCAGGGTGTCTGCTTCTCCTTCTGCCCGTGCTTTCTCTCTCTCAAATAAATAAATAAAATCTTAAAAAAAAAAAAAAGTCACACGTGTAATCAAATGAGCCAGCCATGTGCCCCAGAATTTTTCTTTATTTCTTTTGGGTCTGGGTTTGGCTATTTGGAGAGGGGTGCTATCTTTCGGTGTCTGAGATGGAAGGGACCAATCCACACAAGCTCAACCATTATACTACCAGATGTTACAACACCTCCGATTATTTATTCCTTTCCTTTCCAATATGTCCTCCTTAAGATGGATAAGGGAGCCCATGACGATTAAAGTTGAGAGTACCATGGTATACAGGAAAGATCTTGTGATATTAAAACATCCATTGCTGTTCCAAGTACTCCCATGAAACCTCGTGGGATCAATTAAGCCAACAGTCATTTTACAGGCCACCTAATTCTGGCAACCCATTGCCCAACAGGGAAACAGAGATGAGAGTAACGCATAATCAAGGGGCCTTTCATCTACGTGATGAAATGAGGCCTATTAAGTCATGTGGGACATCTTGAGGGAAGAAACTCATTCACCAACTCTTTGGGAGGTAAGCCCTGTAGTCTGATGATCTGTGTTCAAACCCTGGCCTCACCATTTTATTAGCTGTGTACTCTCAGGGAAAACATTTACCTTGCTGCCTATGCCTCCATTTTCTCACCTGTATCAACAGGCGTAATAAAATATCAACCTCAGAGATCACTCGTAGATTTAAAAATGAGACTATATGTAAAGTGCTTGGAATAAACAGTACCTGCCTCTTGTAGTAAGTACTCAGTTAACGGGAGCTATTACTAAAGGCTCTATTCTCTTTGTAGGTTTTCTCATGAGATCTTTTTTTTTTTAAAAAAGATTTTATTTATTTATTTGACAGAGAGAGAGAGATCATAAGTAGGCAGAGAGGCAGGCAGAGGGAGAGGGGGAGGCAGGCTCCCTGCTGAGCAGAGAGCCCAGCTCAGGGCTCAACCCCAGGACCCGGAGATCATGACCTGAGCCAAAGGCAGACACTTAACCTGCAGAGCCACCCAGGTGCCCCTCTTGTGAAACCTTTGACACCGTTATGGTCTCACTGGTGAGTCACGGTCACCGAGCTCCAAAGCAGTGCAGTCAGAGGTTGGGGGGAGAAATTCACGTAAAATATTTTCATTGTGTTAAATCTACAAACCTATTCCCTTAGTCTACTTTATTTATTTTGGTAGAAAAATATTTCATTTTACCCTATAAGTGAAAAAGACTTCAGGGTTAAAGCAATGAGACACAAAGCACCCATGAGATGCACTGAATGTAAATAACGTCATGTTCATCTCGATACCACTTGATGTCCCTGAAATGAAAGTCTCAGGATCTTGGCTCCAGAAGAAAAAGCATTTTTAACTTTTTTTGATGTCTTCTGAAATAATTTTCATTTATAATTAAATTCTGCAGGTATTTATTAGTCCAAGTGATGTTAGGTGGTGTGGTGGGAATAAAGATATAAAAATGGATGGCCTAAGACCCCTTCCCTCAAGAAGCTCCCCGTCTAATGAGGGCCCATCACAGATGCAGACTTCCCTCCCTGGGAAGACAGGGAGGTGGAGAAGGCTGAGGAAGGCCCAAGAGTGAATACAAATAGATATTATTTCTGGATTTCTATGGAATTGTTTCCAAGCCTGAGAGCACCTCAGGGAAATTGGTTTTCACCCTCCAGCGATGAAGAGAAGCTGCAGCCAGGGCTCGGATGGTACCAACATCACATCAGGCTAAGCCCACGGAAGCCATGAGAAGAAAGAATAACCGTGTGAGGCGGGCAGCAACAGGGAGACTGACATGAACACAGGCTTCCCAAACTTTGATGTGCGTTTCAATCACCTGGGGATTTTGGTCTTTTTTGTTGTTGCTTAGGTTTTTTTTTTTTTAAAGTAGGCTCCACACCCAGTGTGGAGCCCATCTTGGGGCTTGAACTCACAACCCTGAGATCAAGACCTGAGCTGAGATCAAGAGCTGGACTCATTAACTGACAGAGCCCCCCAGACACCCCACCTGGGGATTTTGTTAAAAGGCAGATTCAGTCAGTGGGATCCTGTTTTGAGTAGCAAAGAGATAAACGGGCCTGGCAAAGGCAACCTGAGACCTTGCAGTCACGGGGAATCCACGTCGACACAGCAGAAAGAGCTGCGGCCAGCCCCAAGCCCCAGCACAGTGAGGAACAGGCACAGTCAGCATGCGAGCAAGTGGAGCTGCTCCCTGAACACACAGCTGTCCTCGCTGACTCACAGTCTACGTCACTTAGAGCCACTTTCTTCAGCTGCGCCCCCCCACCCCCCGCCATTCTGCCTCAGTTCTGGGTGCTACGGCTCCTATCAGGTGTGCAGTGATCAAGTCCCAGTGGAGCCCGGATGTGAAATAGGTCCTCCCCCAGCCACCATGAAGCTTCCAACCAAGCTGCCTTCAACAGGCAAACTCCTTCCCAGCAGAAGCAATGCGCGGGAATGATGGGTGACTGAGCGTGGGGGCAGCTCACCTGCCCCAGAATTCGTCTCTAAGAGCAAAAGACAAAAATCTAACTTTGAAGCAAAAACACAGTTTCCATCCCACCATGGATAAAAACGCCGTAAGCCCTCAAGCTTCTGCCACCACACGTACCCTCAGCCCTCATGGCTTCTGCCACGGAAGGAGATGGGGACCGTGGCTTTCTCCAAGACTCATAAATGACCTCACTATCAAAACCCTGGGCCAACGAAAGCTTTTCACCCCAAGCCCCACTTTTGAAGGTAAGTTCTGGTGACTTCAGGACACTAATAATTAAATATGAGGTAGGGCCTGGTAAAGACCATAATATAGCAGCAAAACACAAATCTCTAAAAGCTATGCTTTGCAATCGACTCAGGAAAGGTAGATAGACAAATTGTATATCTGATAAGGGTCCAGTACCCAGAATATACCCACCACTCTTACAACTCAACAATTAAAAAATGGGCAAAGGATCGGAATAGACAATTCTCCAAAGAAGATACACAAATGAGTGATAATCACACAGAAGCATGTTCAGTATCATTAGTCATGACGTGAATGTGAAGTGGAAGTCACAGTGAGATACCAGTCACACTCATGAGGGTGACTCTTCAAAGAGGAACAAACAAGACAGAAAATGACAGGTTGATGAAGATGTGGAGAAGCTGGAACGTGCCTGCGTTGTTGGTGGGCCTGTTACAACAGTGCGACCCCCTGGAAAACTAGAGTTCCTCGAGAAGTTAAACACAGTCTCCCCATGACCCAACAATTCTGCTCTGAAGCACATACTCAAGGAAATTTAAAACACGCCTCATATGAAAGCGTGTACCCAAATGTTCATAGCAACATTGTAATAGCCAAAAAGTGAAAATAATAAATGTCTATCCACTTGTTACCGGGTAGAGAAACTGTGGTATATCCATATAATGGAACACAATTCAGCCACAGAAAGGAACAAAGCACAGACATACGGCAGAGCGTAGAAACACCTTGAAAACTTTATGCTCAGTAAGGGAAGGTGGACACAAAAGGCCACATGTTATAGTTACAGGATCCCATTTATATGAAATGTCCAGAACGGGCAAATCCATAGAGACAGAAAGCAGATTGGTGGCCACAGGGTGGGGTGAGGGGTAGGTATGGGGTTTCTTTTGGGGGGTGTGATTGGAAGTGGCTTGCAATTGGACACCTGGGTGGCTCAGTCGGTTAAGCGCCTGCTTCGGCTCAGGTCATGATCCTCGGGTCCGGGGATCAAGTCCCATATTAGGCTCCCTGCTCAGTGGGGTGTCTGCTTCTCCCTCTCCCTCTGCCTCTGATCTTGTGCTCTCTAATACATAAATAAAAGCTTTAAAAAAATAAACGAGGGTGCCTGGGTGGCTCAGTGGGTTAAAGCCTCTGCCTTCAGCTCAGGTCATGATCTCAGGGTCCTGGGATCGAGGCCTGCATCGGGCTCCCTGCTCGGCAAGGAGCCTGCTTCCTCCTCTCTCTCTGCCTGCCTTTCTGCCTACTTGTGATCTCTCTCTCTCTGTCAAATAAATAAGTAAATAAATGAAATCTTTCAAAAAATAAAAAAATAAATGAAAATGAAAAAAAAAAAAAAAAAGGAAATGCCCTGAAAGTAGTTTGTGGTGATGGTTGCACCACACAGTGAATATACAAAAAGCCATGGAATTGTTTTTAAATTTTAGGTCATGTGGATTACGTCTCAATTAAAAAAAAAAAAAACAACAACAAACATATACACACATTCAGAAAGCTAAACTGATTAAAAAAAAACAAACAGAAAAAGAGAAAGGGCAGGTAATAATATTAAATGTGATTCATTTCCATTTCAACCAGTTGACAAGTGGATGGGTATTTCATGGGGTGGGATAGAAGACAAAAATATAGGGAACCTTCTTTTTTCCTTTTAATTACCATACTCATAGCACTAAGATTGCCAAAAGTGTAGCATTTTGTTCAAACTTCCACTTAGTGGGATATGCATGAGCTTATCAAATCTGAAGGCCTCACCATCTGGAAATAACAATTTGAAAACTCCAGTGAAGCCAGACATGTTTATTAACAGCTCAAAAGAAGATGATCAATTTAAAGAAAAGTTGTGATTACAGACTGCAGTTCATAGCCCACAAAGGAGATGTTTGGGAGCTTAATTTTCAATTACAGGGTAGAAAAATCAATCACAACAACCAACAGAAAATCAGGATTATTCTGAGAACACAATGACCTGAAAATCCCTGTGGGGAAAAGAAAAATCAAACTAATGGCCTAAAAAAAAAAAATCAGCTGTCATTATTTAATGACTTGCAACCTGGCTGCATCCAACCACTTTGCTAAGCTCTGTGGACCATACACTCAGGTTCCTGATCCTCATGTGGTTTTGAGTCTAGGTGAAGATACAGGTCACATCAGAAATGCGGGTACATCACCCAGGTCTGGAGTTGAGTCTGCTCTAAGAAGCTGCTAGCTGTGGGACCTGAGGAAGCTACCTAGGTAAACCCCTTAGCACAACCCAGTATCCCTATCAGTCAAAGATGGGGAAGGACTGTAGGATTTCCTAGCACTGTGGTGAGGGTGGGGAGGGCTAAGGAATGCGGAGAACTTAGCCCTGCCCCTGGCAGAAGGTTCCAGAAGTGTGAGCCATGAGGAACAACAACCGGTCATAACAGCAACAGCAAAAGTAGACAGAACAGAGCTTTCAGAATGAACTTATACCTTGTGGAAATAAAGGAAAGCCCAGCAGGAGCACATAATGGAATGAAGAGTCAGGAATCTGGAATCTACTTGCATTTCTACCACATACGTAGCTGTCATGTCTTCTTTGGGGAGTTGCTTCACCTAGAAACTTCCCGAAGGCTCCTCGAGAATGTTGTGAGAACCAAGTGAGAAAATGTATGTGGGAAGCACGCTGATCTAAAACCAAGGACACGCATTCTTACTTCACAAAGGATTTCTCTTATCTGACTTGGTCCGATTTCCTTGAAGACCATCCACGTACAGAGATATTGAAGGGGGAAGCCTAGCGACCAAACCCCAGGGCAGGGCTGAACAGCAGATTCTATTTAGAGCTGGCAGATGCTCAAGTTTTGTTGACTTTAGCTTTGCTCTTAAATGTCTTCCAACTAGTAAATACTTGCACAAACACCAGTCTTAGAAACCTGCTGGGGTGGGGTCGAAGGCTCCAAGGCAGACAGACGAGGGGGACGTGCCGTAAGTTAGATATGAGGTCACCCAAGCTCTGCTCACTATTTATGTCCTCACCCTGGGACAGAGGGTCAACAGTCGTCTCCGGGTGCCTCAGTTCTGTCATCGGTCTACAGGAATGATTCCTGACTCAGAGTCCTGGGGGAGGGATTCAGTGCGATGAAGGGTAGACTGCAGAAAATTCTCTTTGTTGTCTTCTTTCTCCCTCCCTGTCAGGTCGACCGTGCCCCTTGGGGAGGGAAGAAACGACTGCGGAAAGGTGACTGTGGAAGCGATGATCTGACCTGTGTCCCTCTTCCCTGACGGACAGAAGGGCACTGATGGCTCTGCCACGTCAAAGAAACCACGGCCGCTGCAGGGACAAGCGGTGGGCGCTGGAACGGGGCAGGGGCCCTAGATCCCAAACAACGGAAGGATGTCTGCGGAAGGAGAGCACAGACGTCGGAAAGCACACGTGGAACAGAAGACGCTTTCTGCCACTCGGGGAAATAACAGCACTTGGTCCCCTGTCCTAAACTGAAAATGAGGAACCATTCTTAAATAGAGCATTTAAGTAGATGTTAATGATTTTTTAGTTTACGCCGCAGAGAGCGACCGTCCAAGGCCAGGGGGTCAGCGCGGCAGTGAGCAGCGCGCCCCGGGGTCTGCGGCGGCCCCAACTCAGCCGAGCACGGTCATGTGGAAGTGACCGTCTATGGTGGCCTCGGCGCCTGCGTTTTTAAAAAAGAAACAAAGAACCTGAGTCTTGGTGTGAAACCATTCCGTTTTTAAATGCGAAGCTTAAAAACAATTGTTAAAGTCCTTGAGGTCACACCAGAGACCTCCACAGCCAATTTCTTCTTGAGCCGTCAGCTCTCATTCCAGGGTTCCCACGGAAGATGGCGGGAGCCGGACAGACCTGGTGAAGGACAGCCACCACGCTCATGGGACAGCGAATACCACGGTGACTGGGAAACGATCACTGTGACCCCGTGAAGCTTCCTGTGGCCCTGAGTGAGCCCCCCAAGTGCTCACCGGGAGACGTCTCCGCGCAGCACCATGGGGCAGTGTGGCGGCGTGAAGCCAACAGGGGTGTGCGGCTCCGGCCTCTGGGAGTGCACCTCCCAGCAGGCAGGTGAGAAGGGCACCGGGATCGTAGACCAGAGACCTTGCTACTCCGCAGGAGAGCCACCCCAGAGTTGTGGGAGTTCAAGGCTACCTTGAGATAACCTTGAGGAGGCTGGATGAAGAAAGGCAGAAGTTCAGAGGCATCTTTGATGGAGAACAGGATCAACAGGCAGGGACTGCTTCTGAGGAGGAAGGACAGTGGGGGGGGGGAAACACCCCGAAACCAAGGGGTCAGGGAAAAAGAAACAAACATTCAAGTGCCTCTGTCCTAAGCAGTTTTATAATCCATTGTTTTATTTAATCTCTGAATCTAAAAAACTTTTGATTTAGAGATAAAGTAAGACCAGCTAGGTCAGGAAATTTGGTCAAGGTCACATGGCTAGCCCGGAGACCCAGGTCTGTCTGACCCCACAGTGCTGCTCCTTTACACAGTTCGCCCCCAGTCGGGCTGGTGCTCCAGCAGTGGTTTAGAGAACTACAGAAACAAAAACTGGGACACACCCTGGCATGCCGGATTGCTCAGGAGGAGAGTGTACACAGCTGTGACCCTGAAGTCCCTTCCCTATCAACAAGTTACATGAGCTAAACCATCTTCAACTACAAAGTGATACGCAAAGATAAGCTATTAGGAGAGACAATGAGCAGGCACTGAGCATGTCTGCTTCCAGGAGGGGGCAGACGAGATAAAGCTGAGGCGTGCAGGGTGGATTAGACTGGGAGATAAAGCGGTCAGGAGGCTGTTCCTGGGCAGGGAGGCAGGCAGGACTGGAGGATGGACAAGGAACTCCATCAAGGAGGCGGAGACAGCAAAGACAGGAGGACAGTGAGAATCCCACATCCACGGTTTGGGCAGGGGGAGATCTGGCAAGACGGGAAGGGGGGTTCATCTCAGAGCTGGGGTTGAGGGGAGTGGGAATCACGTCGTTAATTCATGTTTCCCATGGTGAAGAGGTCGGGCCACCCGACTCTGCTGTGTCCCCACAGTGAACCTCCTCTTCTGTTAACCTGCTCGCTCAAACTCCACCCCCCAGACCTGAGCGCAGTCTGGGGAGAATCAGCCGGTGCGTACTGTATTCAACTGTCTAGATGTTCAGGCCACTGAGGGAAGAGTCATGCTGGTGTCTTCTGAAGGCAAGTGGGGGGTGAAGCACTCGGCTCTGTAGTCACACAGACCTGATCTGGAGCCTGGCCCTTTCACGGAACTGCAGGTGGCTTCCTATTTCCTTGTGGCAACTCACAAGAGAGGAGCCGGGCTGGCCCTTGGGCCAGTGTGGTTCTCTAAAAGGGTCTGGAACTGAAGGCCAATTAGGGGGACATGGCTGAATTCAGAGGGAGGCTTTGAGGTGGAAGGAGGGAAGGACCTACCCTAAGGATTTGCCTGCCAAGTACTGTTTTACTTGAGGGAAGAAACAGGACTGGGAGGAGCGTGGAGGGTCGAATTCCCTGTGCCAGGCTGGAAACATACAGGACGCAAGCAATCAGAACCCCACGCTCCCTGCATAACTGCCTGTTTTCATGGGGAGGATGGGGGTTGTGACAACCAGGCATCTGGCTGGAGGGATGCTTGATGTGGCCAGACGAGGTCCATTCTGGCTGGAAAGGAAACTCCCTGCCAAGAGGAAGCTGGGGGCAGAGAAAGAACTCTCAGACTACGCCGTCCAAGGGGAAAACCAGACGGATGTGTGGAGGAATCCAGCCAGGATGCGCGGGCCTCCATCTCCCCACATGTGGACCCCCCCTCCCCCCCGCCGTCACACTGGTGTTGCTGTTTCCTGAGGAGTTTGTCTTCCGCCCTGTTCTTGATGAGGAGGATCGCTAATCTCTACCCAGATATATACTAAAAATTAACTTATCCTTCCTTATCCCAGACGACCTCTGACTTCTCCTCCTGGGTCACCCTGGTGCTTTTAAAACAGGTCCACAGATTATCTGTCACTCTTCCCAGCAGGAGATGGAGTCTCTGTCCCCTCCCCTTGAACCTGGGCCTTGATAAAGAGAATTCAGTAGGAGAGAGGCTGGTGGATCCCGAGCTAAGCCAGAAGGGCCAGCTTCTGCTGGTCTGTCTTCGTGGGACACTCCTTTGGAAGCCCTGAGGTTCCACATAAAAAGTCCACCCGCCCTGAAGCTGCCATGTTGGAGAGACCACGTGATGGGGGGAGAGAAAGAGAGAGAGAGAAGGACATCAGAGCAGCCCCAGGCAGCACACAAATGAGCGACAGGCCTTCACGCAATTCTGGCTCCCAGCTGTCACAAGAGAGACCCCAAGAGAAAATTGCTTAGCTGAGCCTAGCTGACTCTCAACCATGAGGGACAATAATACGTTTTTGTTTTTGTCTTAGATTTTACTGATTTACTGATTTATTTAGAGTGCATGTCAGGCGAGGGGCAGAGGGAGAGGAAGAGGAGAATCTCCAGCAAATTCCTCATGCAGCTCAGAGCCCGACCCAGGGCTTGATCTCACAATCCTGAGAGCCCCACGTGAGCCCAAACCCAGAGTTGAATGTTTAACCAACTGAGCCAGCCGGGGAACCCCAACACAATTGTTTTTTAAGCCACTAAAGTTTGGGAGTGATCAATTACACAGAGTTCCTTCCTGACCTCCCGAATTCGCGCTATCACTGCAAACATTCACTGAGGGCTGTGTAGACTCTGACGAGGTACTGGTCTCAGCACAACCAGCTCAGACTCATCTCCACAACAACTCCCTGAGCTAACTTCATCTTCAGATGAGAAACTGAGGCACAGGAAGTGAGGTGCCAGGCCCAAGGCCCCACAGGACACAAGTGACACAGCTGAGATCCCAAAGCTGTCTGGGTCCAAGCTGGTGTACTCAGGGGACATTCTAGCTGACCTGGTGTCCCATCCCACGCCCAGAGCCTTGAGGAGCTGCCAGGTTCTGCAGACCCTACTTGGCTAAACAGTAGATCCTGAGATCTGTCTCCCTCCCTCCAATCCTCACTTCTCACTGACACAGATTTCCTCCCCTTCCTTACACCCTCCTGCTTCTGGTCCTCTCTCCTCCAATTCATGCTCCGAACCAAAACCAGGCTGATCTTTCCAAGACAAATCTGGCTGAGTCACTCTCCAGCTCTGTAAAGCCCTTTCAGGGCTTTCTCATCACAAGTGGCTCCTAAGCTCCTTGGCCCAACCCCAGCCCAGTCCCAGTCCCAGTCCCAGCCCAGCCCCCACCAGAGCCCAGCACAGCCCCAGCATTTCAGTTCTGTCTTGTGCCCGACTCCAAGACTTGCCTCTTTGCTGCCTCTGCTTTCCCACTTTACCTGTTTGCCATTTTGGAAATTTCATTTATCTATCTATCTATTTATAAAAAGATTTTATTTATTTGAAAGAAGAGAGAGAGCATGAGTTGGGGAAGGGGTGGAAGGAAAGGGAGAAGCAGACTCCCCACTGAGCAGGGAGTCCAGTGCGGGGCTTGATCCCAGGATTGTGATTGATCCCTGGGATTGTGATCTGAGCCGAAGGCAGATGCTTCACTGACTGAGCCACCCAGGCGCCCCCACTTTGGAAATTTCAAAACATAGCTCGAGGCTGTTTGCCAAGCCTTCCCAACCTCCTCCACGATCCATGACAGGTGTGTCCCCAGGCCACATGAGCAGCAGGCCTTGCTTGCCCTGAAGATACAGAGTTAAGAAGTTCCGTTTCTGTCCATGCCCAGTAGTGCTCAGAACAGTGAGATGCGATATCCCTCATGAGGTAGCATCAGGCCGGGGGGCTTTGCTTTTCATAGGAATCACACACCAGAAAGCAGAAATTCCTCACCATTAAACACAGAGGTCCTTCTGCAAACACTGGTCTTGTCTGCACTAGCCTGACTCCTGAGGTTGGTGTGTGTACCTAAGTGCGTTTATCGTACGGTAACACGTTTTTAATGTCTAGTCCTATGATTCTGAACGTGTGAAAACTCTGACCACCACAATGAAGATTAGGCTGTGGATTATAGAGCCGTTCCGTTGTCCCAAAGAACTCTCCCACGCGGTACACACACACCCCTAATGTCTGGCCGCCACTAATTTGTTCTACACACTACGGTTTTGTCTTTTTGAGTGTCACGTAAACAGAATCACACTAGAGGGAGCCTTCTGGGACTGGCTTCTTTCGCTGAGCCCAGCACTTTTGAGACTGACCCCAGTTTTGTATGTTCCTTTTTCTTGCCCAACAGATCACACTAGTGTGCTTATTCATTCGCTCCTCGAAGGATATGTGAGCTGTTTCCTGTTTGGGGTGACTACGATGAGAGCTGCTATAAACGTTTATATACCAGTCTTTATGTGAATATACGTTTTTCTTCTAGGTTTCTACCCAGAAGAGGGATTGCTGGGTCATACGGTAAGAGTATGTTTCACTTTTATAAAGAGACCGCCAAATAGTTTTTCAGAGTGGCTGTAGCATTTTACATTCCCCCCAGCAACGCAGGAGGACCAGCGGTTTCACACGCTCAACGGCACTGGCTGTTGTATTTTGCATTTTAGCCATTCTAATATGTGTGGAGAGGCATCTCACCCTGGTTTTAATTTGCATTTCCCTAATGGCTAACAGTGCCGAGCAGCTCTTGGTGTGTTTATTTGCCATGCGTGTACCGTCGCTGGTGAAGTTCTGTTCAAGTGTTTTGCCCATTTTTTTCCCCAAAGATTTTATTTATTTATTTGAGAGAGAGAGAGAACACAAGCAGGGGGAGCAGGAGGGGGAGAAGCAGGCTTCCCGCCAGGCAGGGGAGCCGGATGCAGGCCTCGATCCCAGGACCCTGAGATCATGACCTGAGGCGAAGGCAGAGGCTTAACCGACTGAGCCACCCAGGCGCCCCTCTTTTGCCCGTTATTAAAGTTGAGTTGTTTTCTTACTATTTTGAGTTTTGAAATTCTTTATATATTCTAGATGCGAGTTCAGATCTGTCAGATAGGCGGTGTGCAGTCATTTCCTCCGAGTCTGTAGACCGTTCATTCTCCTCCAGTTTTGTCGAGGTACAACTGACAATTAAAAATTGTATATAACTTAAGATGTACGACGTGACTTGACGCGTGTTCATTTTCTCAACCGTACCTTCCATAAAACAAGTTTTTATATTTTGTAATGTCCAACGTATCAATTTTTTTTCCCTCTTATGACCTGTGCTTGGGATATATGAGAATTCTTATCTAACTCTAGGTCACCAAGGTTTTTCTCTTTTTTTTCCTGCAACTTTTATATTTTACTCCTTTTCTTTTAGATCTATGGTCTCATCAGGGAGCCGGCTTCTCCCTCTCCCTCTGACCCTGTTCCCCTGCCCTCCTCCCTCTCTCCCCCACTCCAACACTGCTCATGCACTCTCTAACAAATAAACAAAACCTTCAAAAAATGTGATGTTTAGATGGAGGTTCATTTTCAATTTTGTCATATGGATGTCCAGCTGCTCCAATACCATTTGCTGAAAAGACTATGGTTTCTTCAAATAGCTTTTGCACTTCTATCAAAAATCAGTCAGGCATTTCTGCAGGGGTCTGTTTCTGGGATCTCTATTCTGTTTCATTGATCTATGTGTCTGTCCCTTTACCAATACTACACTGTCTTGATCACTGTCTTAAAATAGGATAGTGTGATTCTTCCAACTTCCTTCTTTTTAAAACTGTTTTAGTAGTTCCTAGTTCTTTTGCTTTTCCACACAAAGCTTAGAATTATCTTGTCTGATGCATCTACAAAAAATCCTACTGGGATTTTGATCAGAACTGCATTAAATCTGGGACACCTGAGTGACTCAGTCAGTTAAGCATGTGCCTTCAACGCAGGTCATGATCCTGGGGTTCTGGCATTGAGACCCGGAGTTGGGCTCCCTGCTTGACAGGGAGTCTGCTTCTCAATCTCCCTCTGCCTCTCCCCTTGCTCATGCTCACTCTCTCTCTCTAAATAAATAAATAAAATCTTTTAAAGAAATTACATTAAATTTGTAAAACAACACAGGGGAAATGCATATGATTATTGTGATGAATCTTCTAATCCATGAACAGATATGTCTCTCCATTTACTTAGGTCAATAATTTCTTTTGTCAGTATTTTATAATTTCTAGCCTATAGATTCTATATATATTTTGTCAGATATACACTTAATCTTGTATTTTGGGAGCTCTTATAAATAATAGTTTTAAAATTTCTATTTCTAGCTATACCTTGTTAGTACCTAGAAAAAAACCAATTTTGGGTGTTAACTTTATATCTTGCAAATGCACTACATCGCTTATCAATTTTATGAGTTATTTTGTAGATTCCTTGGGATTTCGTAGGTAGAAAATCATGTCATCTATGACTAGGGGCAGTCTTCTTTCTTTCTTTTCAATCTGTGCCTTTTATTTCTTTTTCTTGTTCCATGGGACTATTTTGGGGCCCAATGAGATCTTGAATACAAGTGGTAAGAATAAACTTCCTTGCCTTCTTCCTGATTTTAGGGGCAAAGCACTCAAGACTTTCATCATTAAATATATTAGCTGTAGGCTTTTCAAAAATTGAATTCTTTAGAGTTTAAAGCAAAAATTCAATTGTCATCCTTGCTTAGTTGGTAAACCACTTTAAAATCTAGAAAGGGGAAGACCAATTAATAATCAATTTCAAGGCAGATGGTGAATATCTAAACAATTTCCAATGTTTCTGTAACACTATGAATTCAGTAGAACGTGGCCTGTGATTATGTGCTAACTGCATTCAGGAAATAGTGCGGGGACAAAAAGGTAAAGGACAGGCCATTTGCTGTAACTGCGCGCTGACAGAGACCATTGTCCCTGCTGTTGCCTGCACACCTCCCGGCCCTCGGACCGTCTCAGGTGCAGGGGCACCTGTAACCAGCTCAGAGCTGGGGAGATGGTGTGGGCTGAGGGAGAGGCTCTGGCCCGGCCAACCAGACGACCACATTCCCTCCCTCCCAGGACTGATTGAGAAGTGGGGACATACAACCCAATCAGGGCTGCCTGAGGCTCAGGCCAGGCACAAGAGTCTTGCTGGAACTCTAGGATGGGAAACTTTCTCTCCTCTGCTGGGTGTGGAACAGGGACAATGAAACCCCCAGCTGTGGTGACATCGTTGTCTCGCCCAAGGGTAAAAACGACACAGGAGCGCAGAAACTGTAGGCCTGCACAGAACAGACGGGGATGGTATTGTTTGAACTCCTGCATCCAGCCGTACCTGAAGCCAATTACTATTTCTGAGCTCTTAAATTACCTGAGCCATAAATTCTACGCCTCCCCCCTTTGGCTTAAGCCTGTTTGACCTGGATTTTCTGTCACTTCTAAATAGAAGACTCCTAAATTACAGGTGGGGGGAGCAGCTGTCCCTGGTATTCTGGGTGCTTCCACCAACAACAGCATTTGCCCTCTTTGTGTAGAAGAAAGGCTCACTGATGTGGGGGCAAGGCTCCCTGGATGTGGAGGCCAAGGGGATGGGTCTGTGGGATAGGCCAAAGCAAGAGAACGGTCCTGCTGGTAACAGTTACAGAGCCTCATAAGCAGCGTCCTCCAGCGTCACCAGACGTCATCGAGCTTACTTCTCTGCCATCATTCAGAGACCCTGTATCTTTTCAACACTTTTTTTGTATAACAGTGTCCTGAGAAAACCTCTTAGCACGCAATGCCACATGGCGCTATGCTGGTTCTTCTCTATTTGCCTTTTGGACTTAACTTGTCCTTTCTGGCCCTGCTTTAGGTCCCAGGAGGTTGATCTCTACAAAGTGTGCAACCAAAGGTCCCTTGTCCTCTGGCTTTGGCTGAGTTTCGCCAAGGAGAGCCACTAGCTGCGGGTCTTGAAGACAGAGAGAGGGGTTGGGGTACTCGTCACCTGTACTCCATCCCTGCCTTGCCATGCCTCTAGGAGGAGCTGTGTTCCTTGGACCCGACAGGTCCTGCATTGGGGCCCCTCTACTGCAGCCCTCCTCCTCACTGGACTGTGGTAATACTGCCCTCTCCCCTTGCCTGTTCAGGAACGCGGGAGCTAAGAGCTTCCCATAGTTACTAGCCCTGGGTGTCTTTTTTAAAAAAGAATTTTAAAAAAAAAGACTATTGATTTATTTGCCAGAGAGAGCGAGCACGTGCACGCACAAGCAGGGGCAGCAGCAGGTACAGGGAGAAGCCAGCTCCCCGATGAGCAAGGAGCCCGATGTGGGGCTCGATCCCAGCACCCTGAGATCATGACCTGAGCCGAAGGCAGACGTTTCACCCACTGAGCCACCCAGGCGCCCCAGTAAAACACTTTTCAGTGAGTGGGTCCTGTGTTTTCTGACAGGTCCCTAACTGCTCCAGGACTGGATGTCCTCACCACCTTGTCTCATCATATATGGTCTCAACAAACCCCCTGCTGTTTCTTAAAGATGCTCCTTGCTTTTGTGCCCTTTTTTGTATACATCCCCCTCTAAAACAAACAAACAAACAAACTCCTGTCACTTTCTTTGCCTAGTGAACTCCTACTTGCCCCTCAAAACTTCGCTAAAATGTCACCTCCTCCAGAAAGGACTTCCTGGGCTCTCTCCTCAGACCTCTGTCTCCACCCAACCCCCCATCTCCAGCTCCTGAGACAACGGCTGCATGCTCACCGCAGCACTCCCCCTGCCCCAGGCACCCAGCCTGACCCTCCACAGGTTGATCACTATCGGCTGCTCTGAACTGAACAGCAGAACTGCCAAGCATCATGTGCGCCCAGGAGGCCCCCGCCTTTTCTAGTCTTTACTCAACACACCCAATTACAAAAGGCAGGAGGAAACCTCGGAGAGAGGATGCCACTGGGTAGGCGTGAAAACTGGGCCACAGGAATGTGGGCGTGAGTTCTGCCACACTGTTCCAGAGCCATCCGTCATAAATACGGCCTCTCCAGTATTTCCTGTCTTGTGGGACTGTCTTCTTTGACAATGGCTATGGTAATGCACCCATGAGAAGTTGGGAGCCTGGTTCTTATGCCTCTGGACTTCTCCCAGGCTTCTGCAGCCCCTGGAGTCCAAAGTGCCCATTGGGTTCAAGCTTGGCTGTGGGACCACCCCACAGGGCTCTAGTCCCTACAGGAGGCATCAACTGGCTTAGAGGCCAGTTGTGAGTGAACCTCTCAATCCAGGAACAAGCAGACTTTCTCCCCCTCAAAGGTGTGTCAGTCCCACACTTGTGTGGTTGGGCTATTTCTGAGCTATGTATCTATGACTTGACTTGGGGGTTCTAAAATCTCCCACTTTCTGCCATGTCCCATGATCTCATGGATGAAGCCACCTCTCAGCCTGTCTTACGCATGCCTCTGAAAGACCTTCATCTACCTCGTGGTTTCACTCTATTCTCTCCCCTCCTTGGTACCTGGTAAATATCTGGCCTCCAAGTCCCTGGAGGAACTCTCAGTCGCCTCACCCTCACTCATATGGTTTGGAGAGGCCCGGGGATCCTCTGGTTGGAGGACACACCTTTTCCTCCGGTTTAACACTAGATGTCTGGAAACACGACCCATCATAACCAGCTTTACGGCTCTCATAAACACCCTCTGGGTTCACTGCATAATCTCAGGAAGCCTTATCCCTGTGAGTAAACAAAATCCGACCATCTTCCCCTGGTTTTTAGTGAGGAACAACTTGAGCTCAGAGAAAGAGATGGACCTCTGGCAGAAAGGAGGCAGCCAGCCACCCTCAATTTTCTAGACCCGTCCCAAGCCTGGAATTCCCAGTCCCACCCCGAAGGCCAAGTAAGTGGATCTCCCCTACTTTCCTTGGCTGTCCCTCACCTCTGCTTGGAAAACTTTTGTCATCTTGAACTTTGGTCTCTAATGATTCCCAACTATGACACCTGCCTGCCGACTGTTCAGGTATCTGCCCTCATGTCTGCGGAGCTGTAAATCTGAACCATCCCTCCCCACCTCCAGAAGGACCACAGAAACATTTACATTTATCTTCAAGTGAGTTAAGATGTATTTGAAGAATTTTATGGTATTTTTAAAATTAAAATGAAAGTGGTCTCCAGTGTTGAGAGGTTGGGTCAGGAATCTGTCTGGAAATACCTCGGATACTTCTCTTAATCCTCCCCGGAAGAAAAGAAAGGCAAAGATAGCCAACTTGTTTGATTATTATTTGTGAAAGAACAGACCTGTTTAGAATGTTAAACATGCCAGACAGCCACTAAAAGGAGCCCAGATGCCTTTTTCATACAGGCTGAGAGCAGGGCCCCAGAAAAACACACAAAGATGACATTGTNCCTACCCAGCCCTAGCGGAGCCTCTGTCCCGGCAGCGGCCCCCCCCCCCCCCCCCCCCCGCCAACAAGAAACAATAAGAAACATTTATAAGGCACTTCACAGGTTTATAGAGTACCTGCCCATGGATTAGCTTGTTTGAGAACAATGGATTAAACAGAAGGCCTAGAAATAACCATAAATGCATTTAAGATGACCACCAGAGACCCCCCAAAATCAAACATGGTGAGTGTAATCTTTTCACAGCAACACTGAAGGGTTCTGTTTACTTTCAGAATCTTGGAATATACGATGTTTGTGAGGCTCTGCAGCTCCCTTTCTTGGCATTGCCCAGGCGGACAACAGATGCCTGGGTGTGGGGGAAGCTGTAAAGGGGGAGAAAGAGAAAATCTAAAAAGCCACAGCTGCAAACCCACCTGCTGTGATCCACTAACCCCTTCCCCTAGAGCCCAGAGCAATGAGCAGGATTCCTGAAGCCTATGGAAGCTCTGGGATGAGCCCTAAAGTCCAGGGAACTTTAGAGTTCCAGGTTTTAGATTCCATAAGTCCTGTCTTCTACAGTTATCTACTTGAGGCTAAAAAGCAAGCAAAGTTTATTCAATCGTTCCCACTTAAACAAAAGTAGATGCAGACTTTGTTTCTCATGGTCTGTGCCTTCTGAACAGGAACTTTTCCATCTCCATTCCTCCTCCACCTGATGAAACCTGAGGAAATTCTCCAGGTGTATGAAAGGAATAGATGAAGAGGAAGCAGAAATGTAACCTGTTACATCTCCTGGTTGACAATTAACTTTCGCCAATAAAAAAGTAAAAACCCATCTTCAGACTTTTTAATGACCAAATCTAGTGTTTATCCAAGCAGTTCAAGCTCAAGGTCTCCTGAACAGGCAGCACAGACAGGCTAATTAATTCCTTATCAGAGAAATAATCTCCAGACAGGGAGAGAAATGGGCAGAATTTGGACAAGGATGTAAAAAGATGTCTGGGGGAGGGGGGGTGCAGAGAGAAACCTAGAAATAAATTCACAAACAGACATAGGAATTGCTAATGACTACATTCAAAAAAGCTCTGTCATTCAAGGCTGAATCAGCTTTATGCCATGGCCCAAATCTGGGAGACCAGATGGATTGTCTCTAATCACTCCAAAGAATTCCCTGGAGATCAGGCTGGTCCTGGTGCTGGTGCGGGTGTCTTGAGAAGGTCACACCTTCCTCGGGGTAGGGAGACGCCCTCCAGTCCATGAGGGCTTCCAGGCCAGGCGGAGCTCACACTAAAATGGCTTCAGAACCAGGCTTGCTCTTCTTCTGGGAGCCCCAAAGTAGAAGTACAGTATATTTGGGATGACTCCAGCTTGACAAGAGTTCCCCAGAATCTTCACTAAAAACCCATACAACTGGAGAACCTGGGTGGCTCAGCTGTTTAAGCGTCTGCCTTTGGCTCAGGTCATGATCTCAGGGTCCTGGGACTGAGTCCTGCATCAGGCTCTCTGGTCAGTGGGGAGTCTACTTTGCCCTCTCCCTCCGTACTTTCTCTCTCAAATAGAGCATTAAAATCTTGAAAACAAACAAACAAATAAAAAACCATACAAGTAAGTGGTTAGGCTGGGGACTGATGGGTAAGGCTCACCAAAGAATTACCTCTCCTTTAACAAAAAAGGTTTTATAACCAGTGAAAAAAGATTTTGGGGCATCTTCTACGAAGCAGGTGCAGTGCTAGATGCCAAAAGTATGACAGACCCAAATGAGATAGCATTTTTTCTACCCTCAGGAAACTGAGGTGAGACAGAGAAGTTGTGAAAACCCAGCAACACACTGATTACATAGCAGTTGCACGTGATAGCAGAACTAGACATAAGACAGGATATGGGCCTCTGTCCTCCTATCGTTATCTCGACCTGGGCGCTTGTAATATTTCCAATCCTCCAGCCCAGGAATCCTACCACACCTGCTCAAGGCCATTCCTGGCCCTCTCCAAGAACTTTCTCAATTCTACCTCTCTTTGAAGGCCCAAGGCAAGATGCAGCTTTCTGGCAGCAACTACCACACTTGGGCTACTGTTAGTGGTACCTGCACACACAATACCTCGGACACACTGAGACAAAATACAGACTTTCACCCCGCATCTTTTGCCAGCAGCATTAATGTTTGCTCTTTTTTTTTTTTTTAAGATTTTATTTATTTATTTGACAGAGAGAGAGAGATCACAAGTAGGCAGAGAAGCAGGCAGAAGGAGAGGGGAGAGCAGGTTCCCTGCTGAACAGAGAGCCCGATGCGGGGCTCGATCCCAGGACCCTGAGATAATGACCTGAGCTGAAGGCAGAGGATGAACCCACTGAGCCACCCAGGCACCCCTATTTGCTCCTTTTGAACGGAGCTCTTAACTGACTGCCAAGTGAATAGTCTTCCCAATCACAGAGAACACCTTTTCTCTTACACCCCAATTCCCTCTGATTGACAGTGGCTGCCAGGGGGAGAGTTTTGGGGATTTTGAGGCCATAACTGAGCTCCGTGGTTAAGACTGCAGGAATTGATTAGTGATGTCTGCCACAGGGCAGGGTTTGGGAGGTGGTGCAAATGCAGTGTGACGCATGGATGTAAATGAAAGGTGACAAGAGCACAGAGAAGGCGGATCATCTCTGGCTGTCTATACAGTAAGAGTGGGAATTAGTTGATCCACCTTCAAGGATGAGTAGGATAACAGTGGGTGAAACAATGAGCAAAAGCATCAGGGCAGCAAAGTACAACATATCCTAGGGAAGCAACCACTAGACAAGCCTGGCCAGAATACCTGTTCATATAGAGGGCTTATGAGCACAGAACAGGGGAAGGCTAACCACTGGGGACCCCAAGTCAAGGACAGGATAAAGGGGCCAAGAGAAGGCAAGGGATGGAGCGAGAAGGTGGAGCATAGGCTTTATTTAGTTACCGTACAAGAGCAACGTCTACAAGAATCATTGAACTATGGGTTAGGTATAGCAAGGTCTGCTAGGAAGGAAGGGGCCTTGTTTAATGGTTAAGAACATCAGTTTTGGACTCAGACTGTCCTGGGTACAAATCCCAGCTTTGACAGGGACCTCAGCCACGGACTTAAGCCATGTATGTTTCCTTCTCCTGATCTGCAAAAGGGCAAACCTCCTACCTCATTGTACTCAGAGTTAGATGGGAAATAAGTGTACATAAAACTCACAGTAAGCTCTCAACAAATGTTAGCAAATCATAGGCTTGGTGAACCGCAAGAGAAATTGCTTTTCAAAGGAGAAAATGTGTCTCCTTTGGCGTCTTATAATTTGGGGACTCTTGTATGAAACCTGTAAAATGGGTAAGGGAATCAAAAGATAATGAAATATATGAAATGCCCAGAGGAACTGAGCAAGATCAGTTTATCTTCCAGAAGTGGGAAGAGGCTTGGAGATTAGGCTTTCTGTGGTTAGGTGTTTCTGATGACGATGCATTTTGTCGTTGCTGTTGACTTAATTCTTTACTGAATTATAAGTAACCAGGTAACTCTTGAGCAACAGAACAGTGATAAAAAGATAAATTGATTATATAAACTCACTTAAGCTCTCTTCCCAAAGGGTTTCCTTCTTAGTTGAGTAAGTAAATGGACCTTTAAAAACCCGAGGGCACTGAACCCAAGTAATTGTCTCTAATTGTGCCGTTATAAGAGTAAACGCACAGCACGGACCCTCTCTGGTCATTTCTGAATGGAAGTTCCAGCCCAAGGGCCATCTCTTTGCAATCAACAGGCAGACGTCACAGAGTCACACGATGGTCACGACAGGAGCCTTCCCCGACACATGAAGATGTGCTGTGACAGCTGTCCCATCTGTGGACATCTCAGGAAGCCTGAGACCAAGAAGCACCGGGGGAACAAAGACCTCAGGCTGCACGTGAGGAACTGGTGAGCTCATCTCCTCAGTGCTGCCTCTGGGGCTTGTGCTGGAGAAGGAGGCACAGCATCCTCCTCGTCCTGGCTGAAGGGGGACCGCTGCCCAGAACTCACACAACCGGGGCTAGGGCCGGCGGAGGAACAGACTAGAACACACGGTGTGAAATGTCTGGGGGCTGGGACAAGGTCCACATCCCAGAAAGTGCAGGCGTGTTCGCTGGGAAGGAAATATTCTACCTCTGGTAACGGAACAGGCAGTTGGCAGATACTTTTCGAACGTAGGGTAGTAACATTTCTGGCAATGAGTGAGTCACTGAAACACTTTCTTTCCATCAACAGAGGTGTTACTGTGGAGTGTACTAATTACAACAGAGCACCCTTTGTTGCAGTTTGGGCTGTTTCCTTAGCAAGTGTAATGAATTAGCTCCTTCTCAATCTAGCCACTGAGCCCAATGATAGCTCCGAAGTGAATTACTGGCTTAATAGTCACTGTCTCCGATATTCTCTGCTATTAGATGTTTAACATTCTAAATAGGAAAGGCCACCAAAAACGCTTGCTACGGTGACGCACTGCTGCAGGGGTGCTTAAATGGGCCAGTTGGTGTCACCGAAAATGAATTCATTTTCTTCGAGAGTGCTCCAGTCCTCACAGCATCCGTGACTCCGGGTCTCCAGCACCGACTCGGGGGAGGTCTGCAGCTTCTCCGGCAAACCGGGCTTCCCTGGCACGTGGCCAGCGTGTCACTGAGTCCCCACAGGACTGTTACTGGGAGGCTCAGCTCTGTTACAGGTAATCACAATTTCTCACAAGTAATTAATGCAGAAAGATTTCTCTCTCCACAAACAAGCAAGTGCTCACGCGAGCACACATACGCTCACCAATAGCGAATTCCTTGCCCCAGCTCTGCATACCTTGGCTGACCTAGCCAGGGCTTAGCTGTCTGAGCTACTACGGGAGCTCCACCAGAGCCTCATCTGGGACACAGTAATTTTCTATGGCATGTGTCTTCATTTCAAGTTTCCTTTATTGCTTACGCTTGCTGCTCAAATTTTTGACAGGTGGATAACATTGATTCTACAGGGTTTTTGTGTGGGCTTTTTTTTTTTTTTTTGTACATTGTAAAAAAAAAACCCAATGTCTCACATTAAGCATCATCTAACAAGATATTGAATAGCTAAGAACAATCCTTTTTTAAAGATTGATTGATTTTAGACAGAGAGAGAGAGCATGCACCAACAGGTGGGGAGAGGCAGAGGGAGAGAGAATTCCAAGCAGACTCCCTGCTGAGGGCAGAGCCCGATGTGGGGCTCGATCCCAGGGCTCTGAGATCATGACCTGAGCTGAAATCAAGAGTCAGATGCTTAATGACTGAGCCAGCTGAGTGTTCCTAATCTTCTCTTTTCTGACTATTCAACTGAATAGACAGACAGACAGATACATACACACATACCCCCTCACATCCCTTCTTTTGCCCTTCTCTGTCATTTAGCAATTTACCTTCAAAGTCCTACCAACAGACGGCATTAAGAATGTGCATACGACATACCACGTGGGGCAGAGTCTAACCCTGCCACAATTTTCGAAAGATTCCTTTTATAATTCTGCGTTCATCTAGCTTTGTGTGGGGTTTTGGTTTGATAGGCTTACATACCACACAGAGAACAACCGAAAATCAGAATCTCTTTAGTGAGTCCCCAAGTCTGCTTCGTTCTGATTTGATTTAAAAAATGAAAGCATCAGGCATGGACATTCAAAACCCCAACTTCTTTTTCTAATTCTTTAATATGTGGAGCTTGGGCCAAGCCAGTTAAAGGACCTCTTCTCTAAAGCACTTCATTAACCAGATACATGCAAGATATGAATACATATACAGGAACAACCTAAGTTTATTAGACCTCATATTCCTGAATAATATAATGGTGACATGGAACACGGCCCCAGTCATAGTCCCATAGACAAATTATGTTATTTATTTATTTACTTGTTTGTTTATTTTTACAATTTACATTATTAAACTCAAGTCAGAGGTTTACAAGCGACTCAACATCAAGATCGTTATCATCCTCCCATAATCACTTTATCACTTGTTTAGTGTCCTATGGAAGAGTTCTTAGTAATAAACTGAGGAACCATGATGATAAAATCACTGAGTGAAAGGATTCGAGCTAGAACCCCAGAGATTTTCTAACCCAGGGTCAACAAGTATGCAGCACACATAGCCCTACTCTCTGCTCCTAAGCCCCTGGCAGACATCAGGAATCAATTCCAGGACTTCTGTTTCCAATTGTTTCTCAACAAACATATCCTGCCAGACAGGCCACTATCTATAAAGGGGAGCTGGCACGTGAATGAAATCCCTGCTCTTCTAGCTCATCCAACCCCTCTTCATTCTGATAAGAAAACAAAGGCCCAGAAAGTTTAAATATCAGATACACTTTCTTAAAGAGCTCTAAAGAGTCAGTCCCATTACTTTAAGATCTCATTTCATTTTCCAGCATCAGCTAGAAGTAATAGGGGTGCTCTGGCCCTCAAGGGGTCTATAATAGAGTTTTGAGGAAGAAAAGATCATGCTTGATGTATGTGTAGACTAAGGGTTAATCTGGGTTACTGGTGCAGATTGGAGAATGCTGAAGTAGGCAGAAGAGACTTTATGGAGGAAATGGAGTTCAAGCTAAGCTTAGGGCTCATTTATTCACGCAATAAACCAGGACAATGTGTTACTCTCCGGGTCATAAATGTCTCATCAACAGATCAACAAACGTATTGAGTCCACCATGCATTGTGACAGATGCTGTGGGTTCAGGGAGGCTCATGGATTGGTTGGGGAGGGAAAAAAAAAAGAATATATTCTAACTGCAGAGTAATGCAAACCAGTAGATATTCCTTCTGCACAGTGGGCGTGCACAATAGTTCTTTTCCAAGTCTGTGCCACTTCCAGGACTCCCTCTCCTGCTAGAGATGGCCACTTCCTCCCCCTAGAGGACCAAATCTGGCCATAGCCCATCAGCTTAATCTGTCGAGCACCTCGAGTTCACTGTCATTTCTTTCCCACTCCCACTGCAGCTGTGCAGCCAAGGGCCCTCGCTCTCCCTGCATGGACATGGACATCAACCCCCTCGGTAGCCTGCCCACCTGCAAGACTGCCCTCCCAGGATCCCTTCACCACATGCACCTGCATCAGTCATCTTTCCCAAGCACAGCTCTGACCGTGTCCTTGCAACCTAACCCTCAGACCACGTCCAAACTCGTCAGCGCGGCATTCTAGGCCCTCCAGGAGTTGCCTCTGCCTCCTTGGCAGCCTTACTCCTTTTGTTTTCCCACGTGCCTCGATCAAACCCTTGGCCGCAGTCATGCCCAGCCCCTGTGTTCGAAGGCAGGAAAGGCAGACTTTGCAGGTGGAAGGAAGAGCCCGGCAGCCTCATGAACAGAAGCACAAGGGTGGATCTGAGCCCCGTGGGGAGGCCAGCCTGGCCGGTGAGTCTGCCAAGTCCCACCACGGCAGCATTCCGCCCACCGCACGCACGGGGATTCGCAGAGTCCTGGAGGCATGTTTCCGCCCCTGCCCGGTCTCAGGGGAGAAACGGACAACACAGACCAAAGTACGGCACCCCCGTACGGCACTCGGCCCACACTGTTGTGATTCCCAGGAGGGTGGGCAAGGACCAGGTCTGACAGGGAGATGGGGAACAAGACAGACAGAAGCAGCCCAGAGGAGGGGAAGGAAAGGAACAGGAGAACCCGTTTTCGTCTGAGAGACCGTGACTGCTAAGTCTCAGTTCCCTCATCCCTATGCGGGCAACTTTATAGTCTCCTCACATATATATACGGGCAACACCTACTTTATAGCTGCAAAACATCTTCATTGCCTTTTTTCACAAGCATTTCCTAATATCTCACCAGGGATGATGGAAATAAGAGTAGAGAAGCGTAAGAAGTCAAGTGCATAGCAGGTGAAGCATACTCTAGCCTCCTTAACCTGGCTCTGCTTCCACCCCTGCCTCTGCCAGTCTGTGCTCAAAACGGCAGCCGGGGGAGTGGATTAAAATACAACCAGACCACGTTGCTCTGCTCGGAACCGTTCAGAGGTTTCCCATCTCCCAGTAAAAGTCAAAGTCCTTAGAGGAGCCCACACTCTCCCACAGCTCTGTCCCCTCCTAGCCTCCTGCCTCCCCCTCCCTCCCCCCTCAAACTAGCCAAGATGCTCCCCAGCTATCTGTGCACCTGTTCCTGTACCTCTGTCTCGTCTTCATTCTGTGGTCTTCTCAGCAGGGCCCTCCCTACTGCCCTGATGTAAAAGTGAGAGCCCCTCCCAGCCCCCTCCCTGCTCTAGAGCAGCCCTCTCACCATCTGACACACTCTGGGTAGTCTACCTCTTTGTTCTGTTGACGGTTTACCTCTCTGCACGTGAGCAGAAGTTTCATGAGGAAAGGGGTTTTGATAGTTTTGCTTGCCGCTTTGTGCCCAGGCTCCGGAATAGTCTCTACCGAACGGACAAACAATGTAATTGTCGGTTGCTGCAGGTATATGCCGAGACGGGGCTCCTTGGAGGCCCAGCAGCACCAGGCGTGGGCGTCCCCAGACCGAGCGAGCTTTATCAGTAATGATACACTTTCTGGAATGCTGCCACACACAAGGCTCCGTGCAGGTGAACGACAGCCAGCCCCGCCATCAGAGGCCTCGCCGACACACAGAAGCAGAGGAAGACAGCCTCTACCACGACTCGAAGGAGCACTGCCAAATACACGCTGCAAGAGCCCGGGGGTGGGAGACCGAGGCTGCGGCGGGGGTATTCCTAATAACGTGATAGAATTGCTCTCCACGTCCAACAGCAGCAGCTGAATCTATAAAGGACTGCTTCCCTAGCGCTCTGACGAAAATTATTCAGAATGAATAAGCTCGCCAGCTCTGTCATGTAAGTCACATCTACTTCCTTTCCTGAAAATCCATAAGGTGGAAATCAGGTTTTTCCAGGGGCCGGAATAAAGCTCGTCCTGGACGGAAAGCTCTTGCTCTTGCTGTGAATGGGGCGAGGGTTCCATGAGCGCTTTACCAACACGGTACACAGTCCCTGACTTGATTTTTCAGCTTCACAATGGTGCGAGAGCGATACTGGGGCAGGAGAAACCGGACTTCAAATTTTTGAATTTTGATCTTTTCCTGGGCGAGCGAGACGTGGTGCAATCCTCTCTCGTGACGCTGGGCACGGCAGTCACGCGATCGAGAGGGTAAACAACCGATACACTCACCCCATTCTGCACCCAACAACCACTATTCTTCACTTTATCTACGGCGTTCAACAAATTACATGACATAGTCAACACTTCATTATAAAATAGGCTTTGTGTGAGAGGATTCTGCCCAGCGGTATGCTAATGTAAATGTTCTGAGCACATTTAAGGCAGACCAGGCTAAGACAGGCTGTTCAGCAGGTCAGATGTAGTACAGGCATATTTTGAACTATGATATTTGATATTTTCAGCTTACTATGGGCTTATTGGGACCTAACACCATCCTAAGTCGAGGAAGATCTGTACACGAAATGATCGTTATTGGGTCACTTGCATCGGAATGCTGAGACACAGAATTTTTACACACAGTGATTCTGTCTGGACAGAATTCCCAGCTGAAGCACAAAAATTCCACCCTTAGAATTTCTGCCTGTTAAATGAATTGGGACTCAAGCTACGGGGCACAAAACAAAATGGTTAACCCTTCCCATATCTTCGTAAAAAAACGTTCTTTAATTGCATTTTGTCTCACATCTTAGGTCCTGAAAAATCAGAGGCTTTAAGCTGGCTCATAAAAACCTTTGTCCCTCATTTCAATAATCGACATATTTTAAAGTGTCAGGGCTGCTGAATTATAGCAGGGACCAAACATTTTGATGGTTATAATCAGAAGGTGACATTCTGTCAGGGTAGTTAATAAATTTAACAGTTTCTTCTTCAAAAAGGTCTAGAAAGGAGGCTGCACGAGAGAGCTCGTGACTTTCTGTATCAAGTAAGACTCCCGAAATAAACTTACTATGGGTTTATATATGGACTCAGCCTCACTGTTTTAAGTTACCTGGAATTTCATTCTGGTTAAATAATTGAGCTCGTGTACTCTACACAGAGGTATGATTTCCACTCAGACCCAGCGCTCTGGAGAAGAAAAGAATAAAGGAAGACCCCGGGAGGTGCCTGTGATGGGCACAGTGGGGATGGCTCAGGCTTGACACTTCTCAGACCAGGAGCGGAAACCCCCAGGCTAGCCCTGTGTTGTTCCTGGAGGCGCAAATGTCCGGAAAGACCTCAGTGGGGCACTTGATATTTTTATATGGTGACTTCTCTTTCTTGAGAAAAGTGTCTGAAACAAGCTCCTGGGGCTCACCCAGTTTAAAAACTGTTGGAAAGCACCCTGATGCCAAAGGTCGGATCAGCAAAATGGGCATGTAATTCCTCTTGCCCCTGAAGCTGTATTTTTCCAACAGGTTCCAAAGGCCAGGGAACAACGGGTCAAAATCCTTTCCAAACCAGCCTCCAGGGAATGGGTACACCGAACGGTGGTATGCAATACTTGGTTAACAGGAGAGTATTTTCGGAGAACTCTAAGGCTAAAAAGGCAGCATTGTTCCACTTGTACCAGGAATTGGGAGGAAATACTGGCCCTGAGTTACCCAGTAACTGCCCTTAAAAAGGGCTTAGCAATTAATTCTGGACTCTTATCCCTGGGGAAAACAAACAAAGCCGTTTCATCTGTTTGGATGCAGGGAAATCAAATCACTCTCTCTGTGCTATATTACTTAAATGTAGTGGGGGCAGGATAAACCTTCCCTAAAAACCCCTAAACCCACTTGGCCCTTAGGGGAAATAGAGTTAAGCAGATAAGAAAGACTTGCTTCTCTACTTCTCTCCTTTCCTCCCACAAACAGCCTCTGCTAAAGCGATTCCAAGATGTTACTTCTTTACTCAAAAACTGACTTTATTTTGCACAAGGTTCTGGAGGAGCAAATCGGACTCCGAGGATTCCGTTAACTTCCATAGGTTTTGGGGGGTAGGGCATCAAGAGTAGGAGTAGGCAAGGCCAAGTATTCTGAGATTCTGAAACATCCCTGGAGAAGGCACACGTTTCCGGAGGCGGCCACCCCATGCCCTTTGCAGCAAACCCAGCTCCTGTTTCCAAAGGGAAGATGGGGCCTTCAAAGGAACGTCACCTGCTGGGTGTCCCCCACCTGTGTGAGCTCAAAGAGCAAAGGAGACGGACTCCAACCCAAAGGGGTGCATTCCAGAGCCCAAGTTCTAAGAGGCAAACTGGCAGAAATTCATTATCTAAATAGGAACAACTCATACCTCTGAGCAATGGCTCAGACATCCACTTAGTCCAGTAATCTGTCAGGAGTGAACCATTTAAATACACCCTTGTTTAAAAACACGCAAACAGGACTCAAATTATTTTCAATGAACGAACAATGTGGAGAGCAAGGAAGCTCAAGGAGGCTCTTTTGACAGATTAGCAGGGTGGGTAAGGAATAAATGTGAGTTCTCTTAGCTCTCTCTCCCCAGTGACCTCCCGGGCCATTAACTGCACACCGCTGAGGTTGGGCAAGAATTTGGCCCAGGGTGAGCGGCAACACCCTCTATCTCCCTCCCCTCGGGGGGCCCGGCCATCCCTGAGGCTAAGGTGCCTCTCCAATCCAACCGAGGACCTAGGACCCTAATCCATCATCGATCCCTGTCCGGGCAGCACGGTTTCGGGAAAAATGGGGGGGGGGCGCATTAGGTTTACTGAAAACCTAATAATAAACCAGGTTTGCTTCCCCTTCCGAGCCCTCTGATCATTTCGGGTAAAGCAGGAGCCCGCAGCGCGCGGAGCGCCCCCGCGGGAGACCCCGAGGAGCTTCGCTGCTCGCACGCGGACATCGGCACCCTGGCGGGGAAGCCCCCGCGCGGCTCCGAGGCCGGCCCAGCGCACCCGCCGCGCCGCGCCTCGCCCACCCACCCG
>LNAC01000203.1:592362-621255 GCA_002007465.1 Ailurus styani
GGCGCTGTCCGCGCGCCTGCCCCCGCGCGCCGCCGAGCCCTGCCGGTGCCGAGAGGTGAGCGGACGGCCGTGCCGCGGGTGCCCTTTGCTCCCCGCCGTGGCCTCGGACTTGCCGGGCGTCCAGAGAGCTCGAAGCCCCCAGCGCGAGGGGAAGAGCGGGTGCCCGGGAGCGGGGAGGGCAGCCCAGGACTTGGTGAACTCTCCCCTCACCCCCCCCCCATATTGAATTCTTCTCTCGGAGTAGCGCGGGGTGACGCACGGATAGGATGGCCTGTGGACCCAGGGCTTGCAACGCGCCCTCTTAGAAACCTGACTTGGCTGGCTCTGTGGCCGCCAGAGGCCCCCAAACCGTGAGACTTGGCGGAGTACCCAGGCCTGAGCGCCGGGCGGAGCAGTGCGGGGGGAAGGTGGGCGGGCCCGTCCCTAAGGCCAAAAGCCCTGGAAAGGCTAACAGGGGAGTTGGAGAAACTGGGTAAGTGGTGCCAAGTATATTCCGCGAGGCTAAGTGAGTTTTCGAGTTCTCTTCCATTCTTCTACCCCGTTATTTCACCGTCACTGACACAAACTCTTTCCTTTCCCACACCTCCACCTGCACAGCTCGAGGCTGCCTTCCAGTCAGCTTTCCTAACATTAAGTAAGCTCTGCACCTTTTTTTGCTATTGTGGAGGCTACTCTCTGAATGGGGAGAATGGGGGAGCTCCCCAGCTGGGTTATCTGATGACTAAACCCCCACAATTAGAGCTTCATTCCTTTGGCTGAAATTGATGCAAGCCTTCTTGAAGAGATTATAATTGAGCTTCAAGAACCAGGTACACTTTAGTATGAGTGACTTTGTCAGCTCCTCTCCAGAAACTAAATTTTAAGAGCAGGAAGGATTGAGGGGTATCAAGGTCACTCTGTGCCTGAGCGGGGTCTGTGGAAATGTCAGAAGGAGGGAAACGATCAAGAAAGAGGGGACAGAGATAGCCATCCCCCCCCCCCGCCCACACACAAAGCTGGAAATACTCAGGTGTCCAACAGGAAAGGAATGGCAAATATATTATGAAACTGTCCTACAGTAGTACACGATGCAGCCCACGGAAAGGAAGCTTATGAAATTTTTAATTGCATGAGATAGCATATGTGATGGTCTTATGAGGGAAAAAAGGAAGATTACATTGTATATACAATTTGGTCACAACTATGTAAAGCAAACGTAGAAAACAAAATCATATACTTAGAAAGAAAAGTCCAGAAGGAAATATGCCAAATTTTTAACAGTGGTTGTCTTTGAGTAATATACTAGGATGTTCAAATCTTTCTGCTTTCTATCTTTCCGTTTTTTCCCAAGTGTTTCCCATAAACATACTTATGCCCATTACAGTTGTGGGTAGGGCTGTATTTAAGAGAGAAAGGAGCCCTAAAGAGAGAAAAAAGTGGAAGAACTAAGATGAACTTTGTGCATCACAACTTTGTGAGGTATAATAGAATAACCACACCTGGGTTTGGTGGGTAGGATATTTTGGTTTAAATTCCAGTACCACCAATTATCAGCTGGGTAACTTTGGGCAAGTTGCTTAAAAATTTTTTGTGTGTCTCAGTGTCTACATCTGAAAAATGAAGGCATTAATACTATTTCTCCCACAGGGGTATTGTAAGAGTTGAATACGATGTTTTTAAAAGACAGTGCCTGGCACACAGCAAGCACCATTTCTAGTTTTAGTTGGAGTTAACATGAGCAGGTACCTCTTATTCCCTCTCTCGTGTGGCCTGCCTGACGGGAATGCACCCTGAACTACGTCAGACCCACAAGAACCTTTGCATGTTTATCAAGCGTAATCACTCTTTAAAGTTGCCATGGACCTAAATCTACTGCATTTTCACACCTAATGCTCATAGAGTACATAACTTGCTTTATGGTTATTTGAATTATGCAATTTTAAAATAGTGCAATATAAAAAGATGAGTAAAGCCAAATGTATACACTCATTTTGAAGTAATAAAAATCTCCTAAATTAAATATAAGAGTCAAGAATCTCAAAAGTTCAAAGCAGGTGGCCAAGGGAATTATAAACTGCATTCATGCCCTTGCTCCTTGGTGGTTCCACTTTAGCTGGCAATAAAAAATAATTAATAAGCAGACATAATGCACTTGCCATGTGCCAGGCACCTTTCTAACCACTTTGCACACATTACCTCCTTTGATCCTCCCAACAACTGAATGCGGTAGGGATTGTTGTTCTACCTCAAGGGACTGTTGGAAGAATTAGATGAGATACTGTGTGTCATTAACATCTTCCTCTTACAGCTGATGAATCTGGGGCACACAGAAGGTAAGGAGCTTCCTTCAGTTCCCTCGGTTGGTCATGGGACAATCAAGGTGAGCTAGGTGGTCTGGCTCGAGGTGAATGCACCGCCTCTAATATGAGAAGCAAATACAGAGTTGTTAGAGGAAATTACTGGAGTTACTTTACTCAAGATCTTCAGAAGTCCATTCCTTCCGAATCCAGGGGACATTCGGTGTCTTGAAGTGCTGTGCTCAGGTGGAAGCTGCCTGCATGTCATGGGGCAGTGGCTGAATTCTTGAATTCATTTTCCGTTGCTACTACTGACACCTCATTCTATGATTTCTTTGCCTGAGATAAGCACTACTTACAGGTATAGGAAGCATCACTTTTCGGGGAGATGGGAGACCTAGGACTTTAGTTTTATTTTTTTAATTTGCATTGTCTATGATAGTCATGAATGTAAATGATCTCAAATTGGGTAAAAGTCAAGAGGCATTTCCCTTGTAAGCTGTCTCTGAGGGGAACTTGACCATTTGGGTCTTGGAGCAAGAACTTCCCTCTCCTGGGGCAAGACCTTAAAGCCAAGTAGAAAGAATTGTTAGGGTTTCCTTCCTCCAGTAGATGTTAACCTCTCCTTTCTTCCAGACCCTTCAAATGCCTTCAACCCTGGTGATATAAATCTTTGGCCATTTCTTAATACATTACATTTTGCCAGTGTGCTTTTTTTTTTTTTTAAACATTTAAGCAACTCTGGCATTTCTTTTACTGGTATTGTTTCTTTCTTTTATTCATCCTCAATTGTTGAGTCATGAATTCTCCAGTTATTAAAGGAAAGAGACTGACTTTGCCATACAAGGTTACATCATCAGGTGACAGCAGAGGCTTATATATTACTTGGGACAGAAGTGAAAAGCTTTCAGAGGCAAAAAAAGGCATCAGCTTCTGATCACCTCCAGAAATAGTACGCTGTTTGCATTCTACTGTCATAAAACATATGCAGTTGGTTGCTTTGTCCTCATGCTGTGGTAGCGGGAAGAAGATGGTCATGGGGTACCCGAGTCTCCTTCAGCCTCTATGGCTGTGTAGCCATTCATGACCGATGGATGGTAAGAAGGATGCTGTCAGCATATTCACTCTTTTTAGCAATCTCTTCCTTATTTAATTCACCTTGCAATTATAAATTAAAAGGTGAAAGAACTATAATTCATTAAAGCTTCACAATAGTTCTCTAGGTAATATTTTATAAAGATGATTTGTCTTGGAGAGATTTATATATTATTTAGATGTCCTTGAGCTCTGAATTTAACAGAACTTTGCCCACAAGCTTTATTGGTTGCTTTGACAAACTGAAGAACAATTCTGTTTCATTTATATATGTGTGTATATATATATATATATATATATGCATATATATAGAGAGAGAGTTATCTGCTTCGTAGAAGCTGTGTGTCCTTGAGCAAGTTGTTTAACCTCTCTGAACCTCATTTCCTCATCTGAAGATACCATTTGAAGTAATAAATACAAATGGCCGGTATATATTTCAAACGAACAAATTTTCAATCTCACAAGTACTCAAGGAAATGAAAGCTTAAACCAGTATTTACCAGTTAAACAAAGATATTTTAAGATAAAATATTTTAAAATGTATAATTTTAAGATTATAAATTGTGAACTTAGAGAAAGTTTGTAGAAATGGGCAGCGTCTGGGGCGCCTGGGTGGCTCAGTGGGTTGAAGCCCCTGCCTTTGGCTCAGGTCGTGATCTCAGGGCCTGGGATCAAGCTCCGCATCAGGCTCCCTGCTTGGTGGGGAGCCTGCTTCCTCCTCTCTCTCTCTCTCTGTGTCAAATAAATAAAATCTTAAAAAAAAAAAAAAGAAAGAAAGAAAAGAAAAGAAATGGACAGCGTCACGAACTGCTAGTGGAGCTAAAACAGCTATAACTTTTCTAAGGCTTATTAGGCAATTTGTAACACCTTTCATAAAAAGTGTTTGTGTTCTTGAATTCAGTCGTTCTACCTCTACAAATTTATTCCCCCCAAAAACGGTTTTTGAGGGGTGGGCTGTCCACTCCAGTTCAGTGGGAAAAAATTACACTATCTAATAAAGTGGATTTGGGTAAAGATTGGTTAAGTGTGTAAAGATATACGGGACAATGGAACATTGTTCAGGTATTGAAAAGCATATTTCAGCAGAATGTTGAATTACATGGGAAAATGGTAAGGACACACAGCTATGTTTTGAAGTGGCAAAAGTAAGTTATAAAACAATGGGTGAGTTGGGTTTTGTGTGTGGGTGTGTGATGAGGCTATAGTCATTTATTATTTGTATATCTGAAAATATAAAACTTAAAATACGCATATTGTAATTCCAGTTGTGTGTGTGTGTGTGTGTGTGTGTGTGTGTGTGTGTGTGTGTGTGTGTGTAAGGGTAGTATTCTGAATGTTTCTTTTTTTTTTTTTTTAAGACTTATTTATTTGACAGAGAAAGAGAGAGCACAAGCAGGGCGAGCAGCAGGCAGAGGGAGAGGCAGGCTCCCCGCTGAGCAGGGAGCCTGATGCAGGGGTTAATTCCAGAACCTTGGGATCATGACCTGAGCTGAAGACAGATGCTTAACTGACTGAGCCACTGAGACATCCAGTAATCTGAGTGTTACTAATGTGTGAGCACGTGTTCTTTACTTTGCTAGGCCAAGGTGTTCATAAGCTTGGGAGATGAGGATTTGCTGCAGAAGGAATTTAAAGAACAAAATGTACTAACATTCCACTTCTACAGGAAGTATAGGATTATGTAGCAGGAAAGACTATTATCATGAGAAAGAATGTTTCATATTCCTTCACCTCCTCATTAGAATATCAAAGTCCCAGCATGAAAGATCCATCTCATAGACTCCTCTGGAGTGGAGGAAAGACACCCCATTCCCTAGAAGCAGCTGTCACTCTGTTGCAGCAGGAGGTGAAGACCCTGGGGAATTAGATGAAAGACTGACCACTTTCTGGTCAAGAGATGAAAGGGAGAGTAAAAGAGATGCTGGTCCTGTTTTCTTTCTCCAGACTTTGTCCAGGAAAGCAGTATATGTTAGAGAGAGGAGGGTGACAGCTCTGTCTCTGACCACCCATTAGGGGGCTGCCTCCCAAGCTGTCCCTTATCAGCTTGGGGTGCAGCCACATCAACACAAATGTGGCAGGAAATATACTCAGGCAGGGAGAGGATCCAAGATTTCACTTCCCAGCCACCCTCTGCTCCTTGTGGCAGGGATGCTGAACTGGGAGCCACGGGATGGTCACTGCAGGATGAGGCGACTCTTGGGGTCTTGGGGTGGGGGTGGGGGGCAGTCCTCTGTGAACCAGCCCGGTGCAGAGACTCACTTATTTATTACTGTCAGTGGCTGAGGTCAGACTGAGGCTATGCTAGATGTCTTCAGCTCTCATGAAGCCAAGAGAAAAAGCAGAATCTATCTTCCCAACTGCACATTTTAACCATGAAGGCCTTCAAGGCAAGTTGCAAGCAGGGAAAATGTTTTGGACGCTAGGATCCAAACGAGTCCACAGGTTACACTGGGTTTTTCATATTTTAAAGTCTCTCTTATTCTGCAACAGATTCTCTTCCCCCACCCCTCCTCCCATCTCATTTGTTTGTTGAAGGGACTGGGTCATTTGTCCTGTAAGACTCCCCCATACTAGATTTGACTGATTGCTTTCTCATGGTGGCAATTAATTTGTTTTCCTCCCCAACTGTTCCCTCTAAGCTGGTGGTTAGAGCTAGAGGTCTGGTAGCTAGCCGGGCCAAGATCGAACCAACAGTGGATTGTGATGTCAGCCTGATTCATCCGGGATAAATTCACCATCAACATTTTGAATATGGTTTGGCATCTGTTAGTGATGGTTGCCTAAGATCACTTTACTTAATTTGTTCTAATTCTATCATTCCTCTGAATATATTTGCTGGAATTCTTCTATAAAAAGAATTTTTACCTCATCAGCTATTTGGTTACCCTGAAATAGAGTTTGTGCAGAAAAGACAGGATCCATGATTAACTTTTTCCCTTTGTTGGTTTTCTATCATGAATCGGTGCACTAGCAACCTCCAAAGGTGACTGATGATGTTTTGTTTCCTGGTTTTTTTATTAGTGTTATGATGGACACTGTATTAGTGTTATTATGTCTACTAGTGTTCTTATGAATACTTTTATTAGTGGTATTATGAAAAAACATTTGTTCTGTTATTATGAAACACATAACTCCATCCAAAACATATAAATCTGTGTGCACAGATGTAACTGATTGAAACATGTGGATTTATGTATTTCAGTTACATCCGTGCACATAGATTTATATGTTTTGGACGGATTTATGCGTTTCAATCAGTTACAATCATGATTCTTTTCCTTGCTCAAATTGTCCCATCTTTAGCTAACGGGAGTCCCTTCATTTTGGCTCCCATGTCTTTTTGGCCAAACCGTTTGTCTTCTTTTTTTTTTTTTTTTTAAGATTTTATTTATTTATTTGACAGAGAGAGAGAGATTACAAGTAGGCAGAGAGGCAGGCAGGGAGAGAGGAGGAAGCAGGCTCCCTGCCGAGCAGGGAGCCTGATGCGGGCCTCGATCCCAGGACCCTGAGATCATGACCTGAGCCAAAAGCAGAGGCTTTAACCCACTGAGCCACCCAGGCGCCCAAACCATTTGTCTTCAAATAGTGTTCTTATTTTCTGGCTCAGCAAGATGTCCCAGGACCCTCTTGTGCATTTCTTGCCCTGGAGTTAGCCATTTCTCCAAAGTCTCTGGGTTCATTTTTGTGGAGAATAGTATTTAGAAACTATAGTCTCGGTGATGGGGGTGCTCATTGCTACCAGGTTGTTAACGTTTCTAGGCATTTTAGTGGATGGCACTCAGAAATACATAGTTCACAGAATGGGACAAATAATGAGTTCATACTAATGTTTCCTATTCAAATTTTCTTATGATAACGTATCCATAATACATTTTACCAGTTTTAACCATTTTTAAATGTACGGTTTTGTGGCAATAAGTGCATTCACATTGTTCTGCAACCATTACCCATCATCTATCCCCAGGGCCTTTTCATTTTCCTAAACTGAACTCTATTCGCTAAGTACTAACACCCCACTCCCTTTTTCCTCCAGCTCCCGGCAACCACCTTTCTATGTTCTGCATCTATGGATATTTGTGCTTTTGTGACTGGTTTGTTTCACTTAGCATAACGCCCTCACGGCTCATCTGTGTTGACGTGAGTCAGAATTCCTTCCTTTTCACAGCTGGATAGTATCCATTTGTTTACCCATTCATCCACTGATGAACACCTGGGTTGTGAATAATGAGGCTGTGAAAATGGGTGTATCAGTATCTGTTCAAGTCCCTGCTTTCAGTTCTTTCGTGTATATACCGAAGTGGAATTCTATGTGGTAATTATCTCTGTCATACATATTTTTAAAGATTTTATTTATTTATTTGTCAGAGAGACAGGGAGAGCACACACAAGCAGGGGGAGTGGCAGGCAGAGGGAGAAGCAGACTCCCCGCTAAGCAAGGAGCCCAATGCGGGACTCCATCCCAGGACCCTGGCATCATGACCTGAGCCAAAGGCTGATTCTTACCTGACGGAGTCCCAGGTGTCCCTCTATGTGTAATATTTTGAGGAACTACCATACTGTTTTCCACAGTAGCTACACCATTTCACATTCCCACCAGCAATGCATGAGGGTTCCAGTTTCTCCACATCCTCACCAACACTGGTTCTTTTCTCTTTGTTTGTCTTAATTGTAGCCATCCCAATGTGTGTGAGTCAATTCAAATTTAACTCGGCAGAGTTGTGATTAAATTTCTTTGATTTTACTCATATCACTTTTTCTTTACTTTGGAAATCACGGTTCTTAAAGAACTTAAGTATTTATTTCCTAATTCTATAATGTACATGTAATAGAAAAAAATATACATATATGGGTGGCTCAGTTAGTTAAACGTCTGACTCTGTTTCAGCTCAAGTCATGATCTCAGGGTTGTGAGTTCGAGCCTCACATCAGGCTCTGCAAGGAGCATGGAGCCTGCTTGAGATTCTCTCTCTCTCTTTCTGTCCCTCCTCTCTCTTTCTCAAAAAAAGAAAAAAATATATATGTACACATCTACTTTACTTCTAAGAGTAAGACCACTGAATGCAGCTGAAGATTTCTTTGTGGTTATTCTGACCCCAGAATGTATTCCTCAATGCATATACAATCAAATAACTGTGTTCAGTGGTCACTTGAAGTAATTACTTTCCCTGTGTGGTTATGCCATCAGTTTGAATTAAAGCATGTAAAACATTTCATAGTTCAGTCAAAACTAAAACAGCACAGAGAATTCTCATTTTACTCTTCATCTCTTTTCCCTCTCACCATATGTAATACTTTATAGCTATCTGTTGCACTTTGTTTGTCCTTCAGATGGTTCTTTTTAGAAAACATAAATAAAATATTTATATTTCTGTTCTCCCACCCTTTATTACACAAAGGTAACATTTTCCAAGCCCTGTTCTATGCCTCACTTTTTTTTTGCATTTATCCTGGTGCTCACTCAGTATTCTGATACAGAATGAGATCTTGCTCATTCCTTTTTCTGTTCAATACTCCTTTGTGTAGCTATTGGTATGAAGAAGTCTTCCTCATTCCTTTGAAACGCTACAGAATACTATATTGTGTGGAGAGACCCATATATTTTTTTTTAAACAAGCTTCCTACTGATAAGACATTTGGTTTGTTCCCAGTATTTTGCTATTACAATTAACATCACAAGGGATAGCATTTACCTCACTCAGAAGTATGCTGGCAAGTGTTTACCAAGAGCTCTCCAAGAAAAAAAGAAAAATAAAAATAAAAAAGAAGAAGCCTTGATTTTTAACATTTGCTGAATTCCATGGTGAAGGACTTCCATCCTGGCCAATTTCAAACTACTAACATGAAATCGTGGAATGTGGAGTTAGGAAGAGATGTATAGTGACAGCATTATGAAATACTTCTACCATACAGATAGAACAGATGTAAATAACCTCAAGGGCACAGATAATAGTAAAAGGCCATAAAAATAATTATGAAATAGTTTTTGAGTATTTATTACCTTTGTTTTTGATACAATTAATTTAGCTTTACATCTGTATAATTTCATTTTATTTAGTTTTGAGAGAGAGAGGGAGAGAGCATCAGTGAGGGGGGAGGGGCAGAAAGAGAGGGAAAGAGAGAATCTTAAGCAGACTCCACACTGAGTGCAGAGCCACGGTTGGCACTAGATCTCACCACCCTGATATCATGACCTGAGCCAAAACCAAGAGTTGGTCTCTTTCATTGAGCCACCCAGGTGCCCTTAATTTTATTTTTAAAAATGGAAGTGTTTAGGGGCAACTGGGTGGCTCAGTTGGTTAAGCGTCTGCCTTCAGCTCAGGTTATGATCTCAGGGTAATGGGATCGAGCCCTGTGTTGGACTCCCAGCTTAGCAGGGAGTCTGCTGCTCTTTCTTCCTCTCCCTTTGCACCCCCTACCTCATGATCTCTCTCTCAAATAAATAAATAAATCTTTAAAATAAATGGAAATATTTAACAGCCAGCTCACAGATACTCCTGAAAGTTAAACAGTCAGCTCTTGTGAGCCAGTATGAACCATCACATCATTAAATCCACACCTCATTTTCATACCTGAATAGAAGGTTCTATATGCCTAAGCTAGCGATCCATCTGTTTTTCTCTCAAGAAGAGAAGTTCAAAGGTAGGCAACCTAGTGCTTATGTTGGAGCTCCATGGTCATTGGTATCCCATGCTCCTTCCTCTCCACTCTGGAATCTTAGCCTCATGGTCCAAAGTGGCTGATGGAGTGCTGGGTATCATGTCCATATGCCAGAGAGCAGGAGCAAGGAAGTAAAGAAAGGTTCTGTTGAGTCAGTTACTTTTAAGGATATTCCCAGAGGCCCCATCTAGCACTCTGCTTACAATTTGCCATATAGCACTTGGCTACCTGGTCATATCGACCTGTAAGAAAAGCTGGAAAATGGGGACAGTTGTCCAGATTGCTGCCTCAAATAAAATCAGTTTTTTTCTTTTCTAACTTACTAAGTAAGAAATGAAAAATGAATATTGGCTAGGCAACGAGCAATCTCCACCACCTCTAATGAAATCTTTTAAGCTCAGCCCCTTCAAAAAGCTGCCTTTGTCTCATCTCCATCTGTTCTCTGAAGTCCAGGGCTGATGCCTCAGTGATCATTTTAGATACAATACACATATTTTCTGATATCATTGTTTTGGTGTTTTATGTGTTTGTCACCCTCCCAGTTCCTAATCCACTGATGATTATATGCAATTATAAATTCATGTGGGTTGTATTTTACAGCCCAAAAGTCTGCATTTTACGTTTCTTTTTTTGTTTCTCTTACAGCTTAAAAAAGATTTTTAAGGTATAAAATGAAATTAGTGATATCTACAGTTTTACTGGAAGAAACAAAGAAACAATACATGTGAAAAATTAAAACGTACAGTGTTATATATATGTCCCTCCCTCTCTCCTCCTCTTCCTCCCTCTTTTCTATTATTCCTTCTTTTTTTCTGGTTAAATATAAAGGGAAGCCTAGGGAAGATGGAATGCAAATATTTTATCTCGGCTGGGGGAATGCCACATACAAATTACTGGTAGTTTTCAGGACCTGGAATTGGAGGCATCCACTTTGGGATGTTTGGGTCCAGTTTCCTCTGTTCTGAGCATATCATGAGAATGACTCTTTAAGTACACACCTATTATCCTACCTACTATTAACATATATTTATTTTCCCTGTCTTTGAACTTTGTAATTATAAAATCACACTCCAGGCTTTATTGGGTCTGGGTTCTTTCAGTCCACATGACATTTGTGAAATTCATCCATGCTGTTTGTTATAGCAATAGTTTCCTTTGTATGACTGTGTCACAATTATTAATCCATTATGTTGTTGACAGACATTGGGTTACATCCATTTTTTTACTATTGTAAATAATGTTGCTGTGAACATTTTTGTGCCTGTCTTTTGGTACAATATGTATGTGTTGGGCATATAGCTCGTTATGGAAGTGCTGGGTCACAGGTTGCATATGTTCAGGTTTATGAGATGTTTCCAGATCATTTCCAAAGTGGCTGTACCAAACTATATTCCCATCAGCACACGTGAGAGTTCTTTTGTTCCCCATCTTTACCAATACTCGATATAGGGAATATTCCACCTAGACTCTTCTTTGGGACCAAAGTGCTCATTCACTTCACGGCTGGTAGTGTTGGTGACAGCTCTCTACTGAAGCTGCTTCTGTGAATTTCCCGCAGGCAAAGAGTGATTCCACATCCAAAGTCATGTGCCTTCTGTTGGGACTAGCTACCCACATTGATCTGTGGGATGGTGACGGTGTTGGTGGGCTGGTGGTGGAGGAGGTAGTAATAGTGGTGAAGGTGGGGTGGAGACAATTTCCAAGGGCATCCCAATTTGAAAGTTTCTTGCAAGACTGATTGAGGCCTGTATTGCAGGATTTCTCCTTCTGCCTGGTCCTACTTCCCTCACACCCTGTAGATGTTTTCAAGAGACTGCCCAGTAAACCTCTTTGTGTATAAATTTGGAAGTGCCAGATGATGTTTCCCTGGGACAGTGATCTATGACAGTATTGTTAGATTTTTTAAAATGTTAATTTTGGCCCTTCTGGTGGGCATGTGATTGTAATTTTACTGTCCATTTCTGCAATGGCTAATAAGAAGGAGAGCCTTTTCATATATTTAATGGGAATTTGAATGTCTCCTCTTTCGTGAAATGTCTGTTCAAGTCTTTGCTCACTCTTCTGTCAGGTTATGCATCGTATTCTTTGCTTGATATGAGCCCTTTGCTGGATAGATGTATTTCAAGGATCGTTTCTCACTGTGGCTTGCTTTTTTACACCCTTAATGATTTCTTCTGATTTCCTGAATTTTAAAATTTTAATGTAATCCAGTTTAACAAAATCTTCTGTTAAGTTTGGTGAATACTGAATTTGTTGAGGAATTACTTGTGCACCCCAAGAGCACGAAGATACACTGTGTTCTATTTTTAAAGCTTTATTGTTTTACTTCTCTCATTCGATCTAAAATCCTCCTAATGCATACTTCGAATGGTGTGAGGTAGAGGTCAAGATCCATTTTTCTCTATATGGCTATCTAGGTAATCCAGCAACATTGATTGAAAACATCATCCTTTCTCCAGTGTATGTGTGGATCTGTTTGTGGATTCTCTATTTTGTTCCATCTATTTACTTGTCTATCTTTCCACCAATCCCCACTCTGTCTGAGTTACTGTAGCTTTATAATTAGCTTGAATACTTGATATACATCCTCTTGTTCTCTTTAAGATAAAAAAGAGAATTATGTTGCCTATTCATGGTCCTTTGGATTTTCGAAGTTCAGACAGTTTGTGAATGTACACGAAAAAATTTTCTGGGGTCTTGTATGTAGATCAATTCTGGGGAGAGTTGGCATCTTTACGATATACCAGGCTTATGGATTTTGAGTCTTCTAATACACGAACTTGTTATGTTCCTTCGTTATTAGGTCTTCCTTAGTTTTTTAAAAAAGTTATAATTTTCTGTGTTGCAATCTTTTGCATCTTTCACAAGATGTTTCACAAAAACATCTAGGTTTTATGATTATAAGTGCTACCTCTAAAATTATTTATATTCTAATTGTTTATTAATGGTGTCTACAAAAGAATTGATTTTTAAAATATTTTTAAATTTATTTATTTGAGAGAGGGAGTGAGAGAGAAAGAGCACAAGCAGGGGGAGAGGGGAGAGTAGACTCACCCACTGAGCAAGGAGCTTGAGGCAGGACTTGATCCCAGGACCCTGAGATCATGACTTGAGCCGAAGGCAGATGCTTAACAAACTGAGCCACTCAGGAGCCCCCACAATTGATTTTTGTTATATTAATTTTCTTTCCAGCAATCTTGCTAAATTCATTTATTTTAATTCTAGCAAGTGTCTATGTATTATTTTTGATTTTTTAGATATACAAATATGTTATTTGTAAACAGTGACAATTTTAGTGTCCTTTCCTTTTTATCGTTCTGTTTCCTTCCTTTTCTTGTCCTGGTTAGAACATTGAGTAGATGGGGTGATAATAGACATCCATGTCTTCTTCCCAGTCTTAGGAGGAAAGCTTTCAATATTTTACCTTAAATAAGATATGCCCTATTCCTTATCAGATTATGAGAGTCCCTTCTAGTTAGCTAAGTGTTTTCTTAATAAATGGATGTTGAATTACATCAACTGAGCTTTTGGCATTTATAGAGATAATTATATGATTTTTTCCCTCTTTTTCTGTCAACATCGTGAATTATGGTAATTATAATTGAATGTTAAACACTTGCCTTCCTGGAATAAGCCCAGCTTGGTCATGATGTATTATCCTTTTTATGTTTTCTTTCTGGATTAAATCTGCTAATTTTATTTTATATTTTTAAGACTTATTTATTTTAGAGAGAGCATGAATGGGATGGGGTTGAGGGTAGAGGGAGGAGGGGAAAGAATCTCAAGCAGGCTGAGTTTGGAGCCTAGGAGAGGCTCCATTTCACAACCCTGAGATCATGACCTGAGCCTAAACCAACAGTCAGTGCTTAACCCACTGAGCCACCCCGGCACCCCTACTAATTTTATTTATTTATTTATTTAAAATATTTTATTTATTTGACAGAGAGAGATATCACATATAGGCAGAGAGGCAGGCAGAGAGAGAGGGGGAAACAGTCTTCCTGCTGAGCAGAGAGCCTGATGTGGGGCTCGATCCCAGGACCCTGAGATCATGACCTGAGCCAAAGGCAGAGGCTTAACCACTGAGCCACCCAGGCGCCCCCCTACTAATTTTAAAAATAAGTTTTGCTTCTAGGTTCATGAGCTGTTTACTAGCATAATACTTCACTCTCTTACAAAGCCCTTGTTAGACTGGAGTATAAAGCTTTCGGCTTTAGGATGTAGCTAAGAAGTATGCGTTCTTTTTCTTTCTCTAGAAGAATTTATGTAATATTTTTCTTTTTTTTTTCCCCCCCATTAAAGGTTTGGAAGAATTCACTAGCTAATCTGTTTTGTTATTTTCTAGCTCAATTCTACTGAATTCATAAAACATTCTGAATGATTTTATTATTTGAAATTTGTTGATACATACTTTATGGCTTACCATGTAGTCAATTTTAGTAAATGCTCCCTATGCCTTGAAAAAGTATTCTGCCATTGTTTGACTCTGTGCTTTATATATGTTAATTATGTCATGTTTCGTAATCAGTTTATTTAGATCGTCTATATATTTACAGATTTTTTCTTCCCTGTTCTTTAAGTTACTTCGAGATATAAGTCAAAATCTGTTGTAACTTTGGATTTGTCTATTCTTTGGTGCTGTCAGTTTTTGCTCCTGTGTATCAGAGTTGTATTATTAGATACATACAGCTTTAGAATAGATCATTTTGTGATATATTGAGACTTATTTTTATGAAATATCCCTCTTAATCCTAAATAATGCTGACTATCTAAAAGTTGTCTTCATTTTGAATACTAGTATAGTTATGCCACCTTTATTTTAATAAGTGTTTTCATGATATATAATAGAAAATGATATACTTTTCTATACTTTTTTTTGAAAGGAAGCACACTTTATGTACAGATCCTTTCCACCATAACTGATGTAACTGACCCATCCAGACTGCCCATTGCTAGTTGGGTTCCATGTGGAATATTGAGGTATCCCCCAGGGTTTGTGACAGCCGATAGATCCCTGGTCACTGGGCAGACCAGTACTGTGGAGGGGCTCCTATGATCCTCTGTAGAGCTTGGATTTGGGCTGATCCCTGGGAAGCTGGGTGAGGGGGGAGTGGTAGAGCTGCTGGTGAGTGACCTGAGTCTACAACTTATTTTTCACAGCCTCCAGTGAGAGACAGTGGTGTGTCCACCTGTCATCTGATATTGGTGAGTTTCTTATTTATATTCAGACTTGTTCAATCTGTTAGAAGTCAACTTTATGTAAGCCATGATTTTAAAGCAGCTCACAGAAAAGTTGGCTGCACAGATTTAGGAATAATTCTGGATAGTTGACAAGTTTAGCATTGTTAAAAGGAGTATGCAGGGATTGAGAAATTTTTAGATGCCGGGCTAGAGAGTTCTTAAATATGCTAAGCCTTACAGACTCTTACAGAAAGGTGAAGAGAACACTTTTCTTTTATGAAATATTACTCTTAATCTTTAGTAATGGCTTATATCTAAAAGTCTTGCAATAGTGGTCTCCTTTTTAATAGCTTCATTTTAATTAGTGTCTTCATGATATATAATTTTCCTAATTTTTAAAACGTCTATGTCCTTATTATTTAGTGTGTCTTTTGAAAGTAGGAAACAGTTGGCTTTGATTTTATTTCCAGTCTAAAAAGCTCAGTTCTTACACTGACTCTTTATTTGTGCTTAATTCAGTTACTATTTTGAATTCTACCAACTTAATAGTTGTTTCACCTGTTTTATGCTCCTTTTTTCCTTTCATTATTTCTTTTTGGCTTAAATATTTTTTTCATCATTCTAATCAACGTGTTGGTTATATATCCTTTATTTCTGGAGATCATTATTATTTTCATTCTTGAATTATTAGTGTCTAATATAAATTGGTACTTCCACAAAGTGACAGGACCCTGGAAAACATGAACTCTACCTTTGATGTTTATGTTGTCATGCATTTTAGTTCTACACGAATATAAGATTCCACAAGAAAGAATTAGTAGTAGTAATATTAGTGTTTTCTTCATGTAGCCAACATTCATTTAGGTTTACTTATGTGTTTACCTTTTCTGGTGCTCCTAATTCCTTCCTGAATTCTATATTTCTGTTTGGGATCGTTTTTCTTTTTCCTGAAGATTTTCCTTTAGTAGTCCTTGTAATGTTGGTTTTATGACGATCAGTTATCTTTTTCTTTGTCTGGAAATGTCTTTACCTCACTCACAGTTTTAAAGAATGCATTTGTGCTCATCTCGGTCCCTCCTCTGGCCCAGTGTAGACACTTCATGCCGCAGACCTTGTGCTACTCTTCTCCTGACCGGGCTCCTGGTGTCTGACTTTTTCTTCATGCCCACACACCAGCTTTGGCTCACCCAAACCTTGGGAGGGCGTTTCTTTCTCGTCTGGCAACTATGGACAAGTGATTACTTGGGCAAGCCAGAGAACTTGTTCACCATCCAGTGGACTATCACCACATCTTTTCCAGTTAGGTGTGTATCCCCGCTTTGGGATGAGGGCTCTCTTCTACGTTTGTTCATCCTTGGGTACTTTCCTCAGAGCTAGTGTATTCTGTAGCATTGTCTTTATGTCTTTACAGTTACTCCTCTGTTCTTTTTTTTTTTTTAAGATTTTACTTATTTATTTGTTGGAGAGCGAGAGAGAGCATGCAAGAGTTGGGGGGGCAGTGGGAGAGGAAGAGTCAGAGAATTTCAAGCAGACTCCATACTGAGTATGATGCAGGGCTCGATCTCACGACCCTGAGATCATGACCTGAGTCGTAACAAAGAGTTGGATGCTTAATTGACTGAGCCACCCAGGCGCCCCCTGGAATCAGTAGTCCTTCCTATCAAACTTTCTCTGTTTTAGTTACAGTGTGATTTCTTTCTACTGATTGGAACTTGAATGATATACCAATCTCCATCCCCAGGATAAACCCCAAGATCATGATGCATTATGTTTATTGGATATATATTATATATCCAATATATATTATCCAATATGTTAGATATATATTATTAGATTAAACTTGCTAATATTTTGTTAAGTTTTACATCTGTTATGAGATATAATGTTCTATCATTCTGTTTAGTTTTTTTTTTTTTTAGATTTTATTTATTTAATTGACAGAGAGAGGCCCACCAAAAGAGGGAGCACAGGCAGAGGGAGTGGAAGAGGGAGAGGCAGGCCCCATGCTGAGCAGGGAGCCTAATGCAGGGCTCTATTCCAAGACCCTGGGATCATGACCTGAGCCGAAGGCAGACTCAACGACTGAGCCACCCAGGCAACCAGTTCTATTTAGTTTTAATATCTTTATCTGGTTTTGGAATCAGAATAATGCTGACCTTATAAAATGATTTGGTGTTTCTCCCTTGTCTATTTTATGAAAAAGTATGTGTAGGTTTGGTACTATTTCTTCCTTATATGTCAGATGGAATTCACAAATGAAGTGTTCCAGGCCTGGAGTTTATTTTTGGAAGTTGTTAACTGTGAATTAAGTTTCTTTGATTGATAGTGGGTTGTTCAAGTTTTCTATTTCTTCTTGTGTCAATTTTATAATTTGTGACTTCCAGTGAATGTGTCCATCTCATCTCAGTTGTCTAATTGGCACAAAGTTGTTCATAATATACCCTTATATCCTTAAAATCTTTGGGGCCTGTAGTGTGTCCTCTCTTTCATTCCTGATACTGGTAATTTGTCTTCTCTTCATATTTTTCTGGATCAGTCTGGGTTGGAGCTTGTGAATTTTAACAACCCCCCAGCCCCTGAATCAGCGTTTGGGTTCGTTTATTTTCTGCATTGTTTTTCTGTTGAGTAGGCCTCATTTTTGAGGTTCCCTCACCTCTGTCATCTTGTACTCTAAAATTCTGGCTCCTAAGGCAATTTTCTAATGATGTCAAATAGACTGAATGCCTCCAAATAGATTTCATTTTTGTATTTTTTCTGACTTTTCAAGTTGTTCTCAGCAAGAGCACATGTTACTTCATTACAGCCAGAAGCAACAATCTGAGAGGAATAATTTTGGGTGGCTGGTATTGCAGGAAAAGCACTGATTTGGAGGCAGATTCCTGGGTTGAAGACTTTTCTCTGTTGCTTACTAATATTGCTAATAATGACCTCGGGCAAGTCAACTTGACTAAGCATAAGTTTTCTTGTCAATAAAATGGAGATAGCAATAATATCTTACACAAAAATATTTCTGTAAGTATCAAGGTAATTCTAAGAAAAACTGTTTATATGAACTATGACAAGTTTCATGAATATAGTATGGCTCATATTTAATTTGATAAATACAGTTGTGGATGCCTCGAAGGCAGGGGCTGAATCTCTTTTTGATCGTGATTCCTCAACACATAGCACAGTTCCTGGAATATACTTCGGTGTTTAATAAACATTTGTTGAACTCAACCAAAGCTATTTCACATTAATAGTTAAAATTCTCACTTATTGACCCAGAGGAAATGCATACCATATGCCCATAGTTATTGATGACATCTGAATTAATCCAGATCATGCTGAATTATTGTTTATTATCATTATCAGACTAAAAATATATATAATGCTATATGTAAATTTCCTCTGTAATCTGTATAGGATTATCCTCTTTCTGGTCACAAATGAAAATATGTACTGAAAGATCTATAAATGGTGAGAAATCCCCATGGGTTGCTCGTAGGAGGAAGAGGTGGAAAAAAAGCCCTGATTTTGGTAACGCTGTAGGTTGAGCGTGCATATATAAACAGAGGTTCCTAAGACATGTGTTACTGAAGCTTGTAAGCTCTAACCTTGTGGCCACACCCCTTTACAATTTGTACAAATGAGTCTGTTGAGAGAATTAACTACCTACACTATCTACAAGCAACAGGTTTGTGTGTTACCTTACCACAATTTCCAGGGAGGTTTTCTTCCCGCACTTGTACACATATCTCCCTCATCAGTCTTAAATTCAGTATGAAGTTCATTAGGTTAGATTAATGTTTTCCCAGCTTCAGTGTTCTACATACCGCTTCATAATTCATTTCCATGGTATGTACCACTTATACTATTTACCTAAGATTTTCTTTGAACTCATTTTCTTTTTCCTTAATGAATGTACTTTAAAAAGAAACTTAATACATTATTACAGATTGAAAATCAATATCACTTTTCCAAGATCTTGGTAAAATTAAAAATAGTGAAAACAAAACAATTTTATTGAATGCTACAAAGAGATCATTGTCTTTTGAAGATTCTGAGCCCTAGGTCTCCTCTCCTTATTAAAATAAGCAACAGTGAGAGGGCTGTTAAAGCCTACCTCAACTGAGTTGTTATCCTTATTATAATAAAAACCTGAAAAATAGTTGAAAAATCAGTGATTTCTTTACTATGTGATTCCATTTCATTTTAATTATTTGCAAGCCTACCACCTAAAGGCATTTCATGTCCCACACTTAGGAATACACTGGGTTAGATCATCTGCACTGTGTCTTTCCATTTTCAGTATCTACGGTGTTTCAAATATTTTCTCTTCCAAGTGTTTGTATATTTCCTCCCTCCTGTACGTACAGTGCTCCACACACAACGGGTAATTAAGAAACATTTTTACTACCTTCTGCCTTTGCAAATCTCCAGTGGGACAGAAAATGTTAGGAAGACTGTTAGTGTGGACATGGATTTTCCCAAGAGATCAGGTGAATTTTACATATAACATTCCTGTGCTTTCCAGGTCCTCTATTAAGTGTCCTATCACTTCACGTGATGATTTTCAAGCAGATTCTAGGTCAGTGATTTTCAAACTATCTGTGGTGAAGGACCAGGATCTTATCTATCTATCTATCTATCTATCTATCTATCTATCTATCTATCCATCCATCCAACCATCATCTATCTATCTATCTCTGATCTGTGGCAGACCAATCCTAGTGTGCAGCTCAAGCCACATGGGACTCACCACACTAGTCTGACAACACACACACTGACCTGTTACCTCGGTCAACAAGGCAATTCGACCAGCCTTGAGCTCGGATGTTCTGGCAATGTCAAGTTGCTGTAAGAGCTTCTAAATACTTATTCCTAACATCAGCTTAACACCTTGAAGACTGGTGAGAATAAGTTCACAGACCCTACTTTGGGTAGACTGGTCCAATAGGTATTCTCTGAGAGTTTCTTTTATAAGGTGACAAGACCCCTCTAGTCCTGGGGAGACCTTTTATTGACGTAAAATAAATGCAATCTGATAGTGTGGTTCATAGACAAAAATAATCTGAGAATTATTGGTTTGTAACATGAATTTTCCAACTCTCTTGGAATATACTCTCGTTGCTATTTCCTTTTGAGCTCTACCAGAAAATTAGGGGCCCAGAAAATTTGGAGATCTTATTACATAATTCTTAAACAATTATTATATTTATATTATATAAACATAATATATAAAATAATTTATAAAGTACTTTCTGTTAAAGTTATGCTGCAGTAACAAATGATCTCTCAGATCTTTATATCAACGGACATTGCTTTCTCATTCATGTTGACTGTCCATCATGAGCAGATTCAGCTTGGCTCTAGTTTATTAAATTGAGGACCCATGCTAAGAGAGTAGCTCTCGTCATGACACTGCTGATCTTGTCAGGAAAAGAGAAGAAGGAGGCCATGTGAAAGTTCCTAAAGCTCCTCTCAAAGACGGACACATTAATTTCTCTGATATTTCAACGGCTTAATTAAGTTACGTGACCAAACCGGACTTCGGTGAGTCAGGGATGGATAACCTCCCAGAGGGAGGGGCCTGAAGAAGGAGCAGCAAAGAATTCAAACCGTACTAATTCCTACCACATTCACTATTAAGATTTGAGTGAGAGGTGGGGGAAAGAGGAGAGAGGCATTTCAAACTGTGAAGAATCTATCCCATAAATGAAAAAGATAAAATTATTTGTACTAATTTCAGTACCAATTAGAGAACATTTTACTCTCTCTTTTTTCCCCCTGGCCTTGTTTTAGATGTGGTCAGCATACCACATCGTGTAAGTTTAAGGTGAATAACATAATGATTTCATGTATGTATATATTGCCAAATGATTACCACAGTAAGATTAGTTAACAAATCCACTACCGTACATAGTTTAATTTTTGTGTGTGTGGTGAGACCTTTTAGGATCTACTCTGTGACCAGCTGTCAAATATACTGTCTCGGGCGCCTGGGTGGCTCAGTGGGTTAAAGCCTCTGCCTTCGGCTCAGGTCATGATCCCAGGGTCCTGGGATCGAGGCCCGCATCGGGCTCCCTGCTCAGCGGGGAGCCTGCTTCCCCCTCTCTCTCTCTGCCTGCCTCTCTGCCTCCTTGTGATCTCTTTCCCTCTGTGAAATAAATAAATAAAATCTTTAAAAAAAACAAAAAAAACCCAAAAAAACCCAAATATACTGTCTCGTATGGTTGAACACCACCACCATCCTGTACATCACATCCCCAGAACGTGTTCACTTAAAACTGGAAGTCTACACCCTTTGACCCTCTTCCCCTACTTCCCTTACCCCACCCCCACCCCTGGCAACCACCCATCTGCTTCTCCGCTCTGTTTCTATGAGTTCAGCTTTTTTTCTATTTCTGTTTCCTTCCCCAGATTCAGGAATTTTTCAGCTCTTATTTATTCAAAAAATTTTTCTGTCCCCTTTCACTCTCTTCTCCTTCTGAGATCCGTGTAATACAAATGTTAGTATGCTTGATGGTGTCTCTGAGTTCCCTTAAGGTCGTTTCCTTTTTTTATTACTCCTTTTCTCTCTCCTGTTCAGCTTGATTGCTTTCCATTCTCTCTCCTTCAGGTTGCTGATCCACTCTTCTTCCTCCTCTAGTCTACTATTTATTCCCTCTAGGGTGTTTTTAATTTCAGTTATCAAGTTCTTCATGTCTGATTGGTTCTGTTTTATGTTATCTATCTCTTTGTTGTGGGTCTCACTGAGGTCCTCCACTCTTTTCTCAAGTTCAATGAGTATCTTTATGACTAATTCTTTAAATTCTCTGTCAGGCATATTACTTATCTCTGTTTTGTTTAAGTCTCTTGCTGTGATTTTTCCTGCTCTTTTTTGGGGGATGTATTCCTCTGTCTCCTCATTTTGCATAACTCTCTCTGTCTATTTCTGTTTGTTAGGAAAGTTAGCTATGTCTTCTGCTCTTAGAAGTTGTGGCCACTGGGGGTTGGGGTGGGAAAAAAATTTTTTTAATTAAAAAAAAAAAGAAAAGACAGTTGTGTCCTTAGGAAGAAAAGGTCCTGCAGTGCTCTGCAGATCAGTGTCTCCTGCTCACCAGAACCTGTCCCTTCAGAAATGTTGCATATGTGTGTTGTGTATGCCGTACTGTTGTGGTTGAGCTGCTTTTGCCTTCAGTCAAGTCATCTGCAATGGCTCTCTTTGCCTGCTGGGGGCAGGGTTTGGTCTCTGTGTTGTTAGTGGGCCAGTCTGGGGCTACCCTGAGCTTGAGTTGGACCAGGCGTTTGCCAGATCTGTGTAGCACCAAACTTGAGGGTGCTCTCCTCATTTGGTCCCCTAGGAAGCTTTCATTAGTGGAATGGGGCCTGCTGTCAGACCAGATATATGACCCCAACTTGCTGCTGGAGACACACTCAAAGTAGTGTGTGGTTATCTTCCCCTCTCCCTGGGGCAGGAATTGTTTTGGCAGGAATCACTGTTGGGGCTGCTCGCACACTGCCGGGCTTGTGACACCACTTTGGATGGCCTCTGGCCAAGCCTGGTTGGAGGGTTGTGGTCCACAGGAGAACACGGGGTGAGGCACATAGTGCCAACAAGATCTGCATAGTCAGCTGCAGGAGGGGACCCACAGCTCCGAGGAAAACTCTTGTCAAGATTGGACAAGCTGGAGGGGGCCTACTGGTATGAGTTTCTTATATGTTTTGGATGTTAACCTCTTATCACATATGTGATTTGTATATATTTTCTCCCATTCTGTAGGTTGCCTTTTCATTTTTTTTGGTTGTTTCTTTTGGTTTCTTGTGGTCCCACTTGTTTATTTTTGCTTTTGTAGTTGTGCTTGTTACGTCCGTAAAATCATTGCCAAGACCAATGTCGTAGTTTCCCCCTATGTTTAAACATCTTGTGGGAGTTCTACAGTTTCAGGTCTTACATTTCAGTCTTCTGCATATTTCAAGTTAATTTCTGAGAGTGGCATACTATAGGGCTCCATTTCCATACTTTTGCTTGTAAATATCCAGTATTCTCAACACCATTTATTGAAGAAACTGTCTTTTCTCCATTCAGTGTTCTTGGCTATTTGTCAAATATTGGATAGCTGTATGTATGTGGGTTTGTTTTTGGGCTCTCGATTCTGTTTCACTGATCTCTGTTTTCTGCCAGCGCCATACAGTTTTGATTACTACGGTTTTGTAATATAGTTTGAAACCAGGAAGTGTGATGCCTCCAGGTGTGTTCCTCTCGGGGTCATTTTGACTATTCAGAGTCTTGCGGTTTCACATCAATTTTAGGATCATTTTTTTTTTTTAGTTCTGTAAAAAATTGGCCATTGGATTCTTGATAGGCATTGCACTGAATCTATAGGTGGCTTTGGGTAGAACGGACATTTTAAACAATTAATTCTTCATTCTCCTGTCTTAAAGGCTATGTGAGATTAGTTCTTTAACGGTTACAAGTGGAAAACGCATCCCCTATGTAAGAACTGTAGATGTTTTATATTAAAAAGAGAAACATCCTGGGAATTTATTCATCTCTCTGGAGTATATATGGATGACATATATGTAAGCATGATTATAAAGTAAACACAAAAGAAGATGAAATGAAATAGGAAACTCACTCAACTAATTTCTGAGGTTACAGAACTTCAGTGTCTTTTATCTTGATTTCTGTGGTTCATTTTAGAAGATGAGAACATCACAGAAAAAGAGTCACATATTCATGTATTGAGCCTTGTGAGAAAATTTCTGATTTGATAAAATAAGTGAGGACATCTACAATTCCCAGAGAAGAAGTCTGACAGGTCTTAGCACTTCTTAAAAATTCTTAATTCTCTGAGGATAGGAAAAAAAACATCCTCAAATCTTTCTTCAGATAGGGCTCATTTCATATCAAAGAATTAACAAGATTCCTTAAGCCCCTAATATACAGCCATGGAGTAATTAGGCTCATTTGGGGTTAGGGCCTCTTCGAGATCTCTTTTATTTTTCAAACGCTTCAGATCTGAAACATCTTGCCAGAACTAGAAAGAACAAGTACTAATCCGCCGCTGTCTGCAGATAAGTAGAGAGAAAGAGAGAGGGAGAAAAAAGAAAATTTATTTGCCTCTTTCCTTCTTGCTAATTATTTCTTAAAAAGATTTTATTTATTTATGTGGGGGGGGGGAGATTGAGAGAACGAGTGGGAGGAGGGGCAGAAGAAGAAGCCCACTCTCCGCAGAGCAGGGAGCCCGACGCAGGACTCAACCCCAGGACCCTGGGATCATGACCTGAGCCGAAGGCAGACGCCTAACAACTGAGCCACCCAGGTGCCCAATTTCATATTTTTATTATGCTACTCCTTCGAGCTCCTCTTGGGATGGTTTTTTCCTACTTTCTGTTTTGTGAGATATTAAGAGTGTATTTTCCTAAGAGCTCCCAATGTTTAAACTTGGGAAAAAGGATTGTTTTTGTAGCCAGAATATCCACTTGTTTTAAATATACATACATACTTGCAGCTTCTTCATGGGGCTTAGGTGGCCAGGGAGTGTGGCCTGGAGAAATGCCATAGAAGTGTGTACTTTCACTTTGGCAAAATAATGGTCACCCATCAAGTTTACAGTATATGCAGAGTTCTCTCATTTGATCCGATTTAACACCAGTTCTGTGAAACTGGGCCTTCCAATGCCACTTTCTAATTGGCGGTTAAATGGCAGACCCCGTGTTTGGGAGATCCATGGGGATCTTGTCTTCCTCTTCCTCCTTCCTGCCCCCTTTCTCCATCCACACATATGTCTCAGAGTGCCTGTGTTCTTACATGACAGCCTGAGATCTGCCCCTGTTGACTGTTCCTCCACTGATCCATGAATTACCTTTCTCCATGGTCATACTTTATCTGTATAAAGACGGGTACTTTACCTGAACAGGTTAATTGTGGAATACCTCTTGGATTTTAAACACTAGAACTGAGGTTTTAGCACCTTTTCAATGACACAATGTTTTAGAACATTTATCTCTACCATTCCACTAAAAACAGTTCTTGTCAAGGTCACCTCTGAACCTTCTATGGTCATAACTATTGGCCAGTTCTCAGGCCTCATTTTTCTCCATCATTCACTACATGGGAGTGTCCGCATCCCTTTTCTCTCTTGCAGTTTCTACAGGTGGCTTCTGGGCACCGCTCTTGCTTCTCCCCCTACTTTGCTGGCTGTTCCTTCTCAGTCTTCTTTGCAGGTTTGTTCCCAGCTCCTAGTCTGTAAAGGTTGGAGAGCCTGGGCTCAATCTTCAAGTGTCTTTTATTCTCCACCTTGAGTTATCTTGGCTTCTCTCCTTATTTTACCTCCAAATCCAGTATCTCAGCCTGTCGTACTGACTGCCTTCAAAATACATTCAGTAGATGACTACTTCTCACCAACTCTACAATATAATTTCTTACCCAGCCACATATTCTCTGACCAACGTTACTGAAATAGTCTCCCCTCCTCTACTTTGCCCCCCTACCCTTTAATCTCCACACAGTAGCCAGAGTGGTCCTACTAAAACATGAATCAAATCCTGCCACTTCTCAGCTCAGTATTTTCCAATGACTTTCCATCCCAGAGTAAGAGCCCCGATCCTCAGAGTTATCTTAGATCTTTGCGGTCTGGCCATTACTACCTTCCTGATCTTGTATTTCAGCACTGTTCCTTTCCCCTCCATCTGCGCTAGCACGCTGGTCCCCTCGTTTGTCTCTGAACATGTCAAGAGCATGTTCCCACTCCCGAGTCTTTGTTTGCTGTTCCACCAAATGTTCTTATTACTTTCCCCCTAACTCTTCTGTTTGTTCAAATGATACCAGACGTTAGGAGACCTTCCCTGGCCACGTTTATAAAATAACACAGAGCTGTACCACCATCACCACCACCACCTGGCACTCTCTAAGCCCTTGTGCTGGTTATTTTTCTCCACAGCAGTTATGACTGCCTGGTGTATCATTTGGACATTTGTTTAGTGTGCAACTTTCTCCATTCCACTAGAGTGTAAGGTCCCTGAGGGCAGATACTTTCCTTGTCATCACCATGCCCCTAGTGCCAGAACAGGGCCTGTCATGCAGTCAGGCTCTAAAGCAATAGCTGATTGAGTGAATAAATAAACAAGTCTAGGGCAGTGGGAGACTGTGTTTCCCAGCAAGGAGAGAAAGCCAGCATAAAATAAAGGAGAACAAAGCCACTGTGCTGGGAGAAGCAGAGACTAGGCGAAGGGTGAGTCCTGGTTGAGCTTGATTTCCTGATTGTTCCAGATGCTAAGGTGCATTTCTGATCCCCTGCAGCTTGCTGGTTCAACCCTCCCACAGAGTCCTTGGACCTTTGCGTTCAAGTGGCCTTGAGCTGGGTTTCTGTATGTGCCAGGGTTCTAATGAATGTACCGAAGTCATATATACAGAAGGAGCTCTAAGCAGGGGCAGAACTCAGGTCTGGGATTTTCAATCTAGCATCATACCAGGTGTTTCTGCAGTTTAAAGCCCTTAGTAATTACAGGGCCCAAAGATATTTGTGCCCAAATCCACTTGAAACAAGGCCCCAGAGGGTGTCAAAGCTCATGAGATCCTGCTAAACTTGCTAAGTATCTATTTTCCTCCTGCCAGAGGGTGTAATCGATTTCTTATATAAACATATATTTTCAGGATCCGGAAAGAAACAACGCATCATCATTGAATGTCTCATTATCAATCAATTCACGGTGATGTTAATAGAATTATGAATGGCATAAATGACTGGAGAAATCTATGGTGTTACGTTGGAGGGATATTAGAGGTGACTTCATCCATTTAGAGAAATGATATGATTGACTTAAGATAACTTGGTTAGTGACAAAGCTAGATCTAGAACCCCAAAATTCCAAGGTTGTTTCACTTTCAACTCAGGCTCTTTTTACTACACAAGATGCATAATTTTTCCTTTTCCCTTGTCCTTTCACTTCCACCATGTTCTCTGAGGTTATATACAGCTGTGTGAACTCTATTAACAATCTCTCCATCAATAAATTGTGGACCTTGCTATCTAGGTGTCTCCAGAGAGCGTGGTGACACATTTTAAATGAACTCAAGGTAACCAAAGACTCTAAGATGGAAGGCAATCTCACACAAGCTGTGAATGAAATATGAATCAGTCCCAACTCAGCAATTTATGGACTCACCCATCTGAAAGAATAATAACTTTAGAATATTTCCCAAAAGCAGGTGTAAGGATCATCGTGAGTAGACTTTTTTATATTTCTATTTTAGAATGAGAAATTAATGATTATCTCAGCTAAATTCTACTTTGTACTGTCTGTCCAGCAGGCTGGAAAAAGGTATAAATTACCTAGTGAAGTGGAAAAATACTAAATGCTTCCTAATACTTTATAGTTTTAGAGAGGTAAATGGTATAAGAATAAGGAAGAGCTAGAGCAAATATTTGGGAGAATTAAAAAATATATATATCTTTATACATTCTATGGTTCTAGGTTATATGAAATCAAGTTTCTTCAAATTTGAAAGATTCTCTTCAGGATGCCATCAAGGGAATGCATCACCTTCAACTATATGTCCTTTTTTTGAGTTACTTTACTCACACTGAAATCATGGGCGAGAGAACCTAAATTGGCCCAGTCTGGAACACATCACCCCTGCTGGACAGAAGAGAGCAGGATATGTGCCCTGCAATAGGGGAGTTGTAGTTCCCCAAAACAGAAGAAAGAAATTTATGCTGAAAAATGAGAAATAAGAGGTCTCCCCTAAAGTTCCCTGGGTCTGTCCCTTTGCCATTTCCCCCATATTGTCATAATGTTTTGGGAAACAACAGGGTATAGGGCAAAGAGACATGGACTTGGATTCTAAGTCTTGAATTTGACCTTCATCTCTGTAAAACGTTAGACAAGTCATTATATAACCTTTCGGGGCCTTGGTTTTCTTATCTGTAAAATTAGAGAGCTTTAATGTGCTGTTGCAAAGATTTCTTCCCGCTTCATAGGGTAAGAATTTATGGCCCAAACTTGGGCGCTGTCCACGGTTCTGCCAAGTTAAAGTGAAATCTTTACAACTGTATTTCAAGGTTTTATTATGATAAATAACCCCGATTAGAGTTTATTCTGGTTAAACATCAAGATTCCTATGGCATGGACTCAAGTAGCCACCGAGATAGGGGTGGAAAGGAGCTGTGGAAGAAGTTTTGGGAATTAAGAGGTATAGTACAATGCTCATCTATGCTTTTGTCTCTCTGGCATTCATTCACTCTTCTTCAGTCAGCAACACCATGATGTTCCTTTGGCCAGTCAGTCTTTTTTTTTTTTTTTTAATTTTTAAATTATTTGCCCCAGGGATACAGGTCTGTGAATCATCAGGCTTACACCTTTCACAGCACTCACCATAGCACAAACCCTCCCCAATGTCCATAACCCATCCACCCTATCCCTACCCTCCCACCCCCCAGTAACCCTCAGTTTGTTTTGTGAGATTAGGAGTCTCTTATGGTTTGTCTCCTTCCTGATCCCATCTTGTTTCATTTTTTTCCCTCCCTACCCCCCATGACCCCCCACCCTGCTTCTCAGCTTCCTCGTATCAGAACACATGATAATTATCTTTCTCTGATTGACTTATTTTGCTTAGCATAATATCCTCTTGTCCCATCCACATCATTGTAAATGGCAAGATTTCATTTCTTTTGATGGCTGCGTAGTATTCCATTGTGTATATATATATATATATATA